>JXWZ01006856.1:0-33939 GCA_000956215.1 Anopheles farauti No. 4 | reverse complement strand
ACATCATTGGCAACAATGATGCTGCGATTGACTTAGACGTCATGCGTATTTGTCTTTGTCAATCATAATAACTTAAGTTTTGTAAAGTGTTGTCCTTTTTTTTACGTTTCCATCATGTCACTAAACGTTTATTTTATAAAAAAAAATTATGGTTGTAGAGCAGCAAAAAGCAAGGTAAAATTAACTCAAAATCGATATGGTTGTAATTTTCTATTTTTTAATTATATTTTCTGTTGATGAACGTTATTATGATTACAATTTCTCTGCTGGACTTATTTATTGTGCTAAAGTTCTAATAGAGAGTTTATGTTTACGGCTTTTATGATTAATTCTCATTTTCAAGTGCTTAAACAAAAGGTGCTTCGGATCTTTCCAACTCCTACCCAGAACTTACCTTCGCTCAAATGATCACCATTTTCCACCCCAGTCTATGTATTTTCTCCCGCTCGAAGTCAACCTTTCGAAACGGAAAATGTTCTCCATCTCTTCTCGCGATGTACATGTTAACCACTTCATCGGGCTCCGTCCATCGAACGGCACACGTAGGCGCCTGCGCTAAGCCTCCGCCGGTGTCGCCGTTCGCTGGTTCGGAGGAGCAAAAACATCGGTTACGGGGGCAACCCTTTTTTGATCGCGTTCGCAATTATTTAACAAATCGTAAATCATATCACATACAGGCACGCACACAGCTGGCTCAGCCACAGTGGCCAGGCATCGTGGGGACCAGCCCGGCAAAACCCGAATGGCGTGCTTATGTCTAAACTTGGAATGTTGCGCGATGGCGCCCTCCACTGATTTACATTAGCGTCGTCGTCGTCATCGTCGTCGTCGTCGTCGCCGGATGCATGTCACTGCTGCGAAGCGCATGTTGCATGTTGGAAAATGCAGCGTGTGTGTACTTCTTCCTTCCTTTCAGTAGATTTTTTCTCTTCTCGCTTTCCTGGTGTTGTAGAGTTCTTTCCTTTCCTTATTTGCGCGGGTCCGGTAGCCATCGGTTCGGGAAGTGCTGACGGGGCAAACGACGACTCATCTGCTCGGTACGACCACCGATCGGAAGCCCGTTGGGAGGAAGCGTGAATGCCGGATGAAGGCCCCCTGCGATACCGGTTGCCAATCATGTTGGTGCAGCCGTCTGGTGCGTGGTGGCACTGTGCAACATCGGGCCCAAAAGGTGCCAGTTCGATCGTCTGCACGATTGATTACTAATTCATTGGCGTGTTGTACGGTTGTACTGTCTGTTGTGCGATCAGTTGTCGTATCAGCGTAACCGATTGTTGCCGTTCCATTTTCAAGCGGAGACAGATGTCCGAACCCTAAAACACTTGCATAAATCGAAAATTCTATTGAAAGTTAACGCAACATTATATCGCTAAAACACACACACAAACAGAGTCTGGCATAAGAAGGACAACAAGCTTGAACCGTAACCGCTTTCTCTTCAACTTAATATTCGCGCAAGTTTAACCATACCTTGCTGAGTTTCGCTCACTGATACAATCTTTGTCCGGTGTTCGGTTTTTTGTTTTCAAAACATCACCAGCCAAAATCGCCCTGACCGAAGAGTTTATTAAAATTGATTACAATATTTTGTCACCGCCAGTATTTGCTACCATCTCCGGCAGATCACAACGGACCGGTAAACCGGTAAATAAATGGGTAAATTCGCCCCGGGGCAGGACGGGGATGTTTTCGGTGCACAACATTTTCGGCAGTCGGTTAGACCCGGACCCCGGATAATGTGTTTGGGGCATGATTTGATAAATTGCTTTCCCTCTCACTCGGAAAATGTCCGCGTGCGAACGTGTATAATTATTTGTGCCAGCTTCCGTTTGTTTGCCATAAACCGACCGTGGAGGTTCCGTATGAATGTATGCAGTATGTTTTTAAGACATTAAACAGCACATAAAACCGGGACAAGAGTATACGGTACGGAATGGATGGATTGCCAGTTAACAGTTCGTATTATCATTAATAAATGTGTTTGTTCGTCGTGTATAATCGGACGTTGTCGATGTTGGGGGCTATAATTTTACATTTTTAGCGCATTTCGATAAGAAAATTTGTATCCTTAAATAATCCTTAAACAGTTGTGTGAAAAAAACCATGATGCATGGTGGAAGGAAAAAGAATGTTAAAAACAAGAGAGGAATTGTTTTAAAAATTAATGAACGGTTTGGTACAAATTATTTGGATGTTTTAGTAAATATAAAAAGTTTAAGATATTTAGATTAGATTGCACTTATCTTAAAAATCATTAGCACCTTGCAATACAACCGAAATGCTGTAGTTACGAGGTGCTTGTAATGTGGTTGAATTGTCTAAAGGAATACCAAGACGAAAAATATTTCAGGTAAAAACGTGGGATTGTAATTATACAGAATGAAATTTGGTTTAAATAAGGTTTGTTATCATTACAAATATTTAAGACTACATTCAAGTTTTATCGGGACATTATTTGTCAATATTGAACAATAAAAGTTATCTTGAAACCTTCCGAGTTAACTTCTACTAATCAAATGATAATAATCAAGTGCATTTGCAAGATGTACACAAAATGAAAGAAAGAAATCTTCCATTTTTTCAAGGTAATAAAAAAGGGTAGAAAATAAAATTATTGGTAAATTGAAAAAAAAAAATCGATTTTGAGCCACTTGAACACTGATGTGGAATATTAGACTAATCCAAGTTATGTTTTCTACAGACTTGTTAACATTTTACCAATGTTATACTACGCAGCGCTTCGAATAATCAGCTCCACTATCTAGTGATAATATAAAAAAACAGTCATATTTTTTACGCACTGAGTACAATGACACTTTGAATGCTCAACTTCGGTTTCTGCTTAACGCCTCCAGAAACGAATCTACATCCCAACGAAACGGTCTGGGCGTGACCTTATTCTTGTTCGTTACTTAACAATAAATTTACATGACCCGTCAACCCGCTTATTTTGACGGGGTCCCTTGCTATACTTCCCCACCCGAATTCGTTCCACCGACGGATCAAACTCGATCGCACAATGTCTCGGTGTCTGCGCTTCACCTTCCTTCTTGCGTGCGTTTTCCGCCTGCTCAAGCAATTCCAGAGTGTCTCGGCAGAAGGCGAGGTGGTTAGAATACCAGACACTTACACTTTTCTTGGACCTCCATCCCAGTTCTGCGTCTTCCAGTGCTTGCCAGGCAAAATGGGAAATAAAACGAGCATGTCAAAACGCACACGGCTTGACGTGCCACGATCCAGAAGACATTCGGAGACAGACGCGATCCTTGCCTCAGTCAGTCTTTTGCCTTTACAGTTGCACCGTACACGCACGCATGCTCGCATGCATGCCTTCCCCCGACATTGTGTTCCGTTTCATGTGCGCTTCAGAATCCACATCCACCCACCTGCGAGACTCGCGAAGAACCTCTCCCTGTGCCTTCGAAACCTTCCTCTGACGCACACGGGGCAAATCGATAGCGATCGCGCAATACAAAAAACAATACGACGATCACGTCCCCGGCAGAAGGATCGACGGGAGATTCGATCGCAGAAAGACATGCAGGTTTTGGATTTTGTAATACTTGTTGCTTGCACCCTTCCCGGCATTGACAGCGAGACGAAATAGAACGACGGGCAAATAAATGATGCAGGCTTATGATTGATTTCATTGTTTGACGTGCTGTGCGTAGGATTATGGTTTGTTTTAAATTTGTGTTTGCGCCGTGCTTCGTATGATCTGTTGTTTTGTCATTTCGGAGGTAGATGGAGTTTTTGCGTCAATGATATGCATGCAGTTTTGTTCTTTTCAATGACACTGTAGATTTTATTTTATTTCATTTATTTCTTGACGAGAAAACTGTCCTCTGCTGTCTACAAAATCGAACCAATCGCTTGACATTGCTTTTAATCAACCATTTCTAAAGATGAGTTTACTTTTTTGCTAACGAATTGGGTTTCTTTTCCTTAACTCAACTTCCGCTGAGTGTTCTCAGCATAACTAAACTTCCACACCCGACACGGAAAACATCACCACTAGCCGTATCCTAAATCAACCCGCAGCACAAACGACGCTAAAAAAAAACCTCTACCAGCTATTTTAATGACAACCATATTAAATTCCGGTAGCCGACTACCGGGAGTCTCATTTACGACTTGATTAAAAATGCAGCGCTAAGGAGACGCGAAAGGACGGACGGAGCCTGCCAAACCCATTACATCCTTTACGCGCACGGTTCGCGGTGGAATGGAGCGGAACCGAGCGAATCGTCGCTGCCCGGAAAGATGAATGGCAACGCGCTGCAGAGTGCACACGGCGAGTGCATCGGGAAGAAGAAGTCCTTTTTTGGGGTGCTGTCGTCGTTCGGCACGGACATGGGATTGAATTCCTTTGCAGCTTCCTACGACGATGAGGAGGGCGATCGAACACAACAAAGAAGAAAAAGAAACTACGAAAACTTCACATCGACAACTCTGTGGAATGTCTAACATTAAAGTCATCTGTCTCGATCGCGCGTCGTGGTAATTATAATAATACAGCAATGTTAATGGATGTCTGTGTTACGCTTTCGAGCGACTCTTTGGTGACTTGTTTTCTACGGTTGTATTGAGGAAGTAAGAATGCGAAAATGAATTTTGACACGTTTTTTTCTTTTAAAATGTAGTATTTTTCACTTGATATAAGTAATATTTTAGTTTGTTGAGCTATCAAAGGTCCTGCTAGGGACATTTAATTGCATTTTGAAAATTAGCTAGTTTAATTTTTCATCATAATCAATATATTTTAGAGAAAATAATATTTTTTTAAGAACTTTATTATTTTTGGCACGTACTCAGAGCGTCAAAAAAATGGAAAGAAATTTAAATTTGGCAAAATGTAACACAAAGATAGCATTCTTAAGTATATTGTGACATTGTGTCCAGCTTTCAACTGGTTCAACTTGATCGTCTCTTTCAAAATGACCAACTAAGATATTATACACTGATATTGTTAATATTGGCACGAGGCTTAAACAATTGCTAGCTACCAGCTAGGATGTCATAAGACAGATTATTCTTATAGCTAATATACTATAAGTTTTAAGTAAGTCACATTTTAGCGCATTTAATAAATAGCATTTTCTGCATAGCTACTCACATTGCAACATAATTGTCACATTTCAAAAAATTGCAGGAATATTTTATTGAATTTGAATGGAATATGGTAATGTACTCAGAAAAAAGAGGGATATTAAATCGAAAATATCTGAACATTATCATCAGCACCAATTCTGTAATGAATCTACACTTTGTCAATATTTGAATATAATTGATAAATAAAACACAAATTGTGCAAATGGATCCCATTTGTTTTATTTGTATCAAGCGTATTTTAAATAAAACCCAAAGTTTCGCTTTGTATCTGAATAACAAAGTGAAATAAAATTAAATAGAGATCGTTGTTCTATGCAACATTATTTTTTACTATTTAAATCGTTCAAAATTCTCTAACAAAGTGACCAAAGCCGAAAACCAAAGCAAAAATTATACGGACGCTGAATCACACCGAGCAAAACTGCACGGAAAACCTGCGGTATGTTCGCTTTGCTTTTAGTGCGACAGCCTCCCCGAACGAGCGATAAGCCGAATGCATCCGCTACAAGCTTTCTTAATTCACGGCCTGCTTTGATGCGCCACATTTGTGCGAGCTTGAGCACGCGCACCAATATACTCGTTTGGTTCATGTTTTCTGGGGTATTTTAGTTTTCTTCTCCGGACCACTGATTTATGATGTCTGGGATGGGTTTTTGTGTGCATTGCAGTGATTTTGTGGAGGTGTTTTATTTATTTTTTCTTGTGTTCTTACTGTGGATTAAATGTTATTTTGCACTCCCTTTTACGAGGCACCAACCGGTAGGTGCTTATCGCCTGCCATGCTGTCAGCTCGCTATCGGAATGTGCTAAAACTTTAAACGTTTCCATTTAGCTGATCGATCGGAACCGGTGGCATTTGAAATAATCGGGTTGAGAAAAAAACCGGGTATAAATCCTAACAAGAACTGACTCGATTGTAAGCTAGAAACAGCGTTTTTAATGAAACAGGTCAACTTTTTTAACACTTTTGAAGTTGATTTCGGGCCACTTGTACGTGGGGCCCCCTTACATTCCTGGCACTAAATAAACCTCCGCTAAATAAAAAGCGATGATAACTTGTCTTAACTAGCCGCTTTCATCGCGCCTATTTAAACAGTGACAAATAGTTTTTAAAACACCCCATCCGCACAGGCAAAGCGTACCGGAAACGCGTTCCGCGTGGCGCATGCCACGGGCGCACCGCGATGATGACGGATTAGTATTTGCACCGACGGCACGGGCAAATGGGAGTTTGATTAATGATCACGAAATGAACGCCCTCTTGAACGTTCTCGAGGGAGCGGTGCTAGTGAACAGCAACAGCAGCGGCAGCAGCCGCAGTTAATTCTGAGACGTTTTTATTGTGCACGAGAAGCAGCTAAAGATTTGAACCCGTCCGCCTTCGCCACCCTGCCGCGGCGGGTGTTAGATACGGGTGTTGCGGGTTTAATTGCTCTTTTTATCCTCAACCTCGTCCCAGAACGCAACGCAAATAAGCCGCTGACACGATGGCTCGCGCGCAAATGGGGTGCAAAGGCCGTGTGTTTTGAGTGCCGGCAATCCTTGTTAACAGTTTCATGGTGTACGGTCCGAACGGGCTGCGAAGGGTTTCTAACTTTGGCAGAGTCCTGTGGGAAAAATGGGTTAACGCAGAAAAGGGGTACGTTCCCTCCGATATTTTTAGAAGTGGGAAGATTCGCAACGCCTCGGTTAAGAAATGGATAGCTTAGTGGAAGAGTAAATTCCCTTTTGTTTGTTGAATGGTTCAATGTAAGAATCGAAATAGGATGAACATAACGAAGAACGTTTAAAAAAAAAGGGATACAGAATGTAGCAACCAATCAGAAGGACATTTTATAATAAAAATTTTAAAAATCATCTCGATCACTTGATCCTTCCATAAACGCTGATCCGTATCCTTCATCTCGCGGTCTGTGAATAATGAATAAAATATAATGCAACACCAGCAGCAGCTTCGATATCAAAAACACCATCACCGTCATCATCATCACCGCCGTCTCTCCATCGTCATTCGCGTCAAGCTGGGGCGAGGGCTTAAGGTAAAATCTGCCCGCTTCGGGGTACACGCGAAGGCCAGATGACGTTGATGAAGTACGCGCGTCGATATCCACCCAGATCTTGAAGCGAAACTTTGCTGTCCGATCCTGAAGAAGTAACCGTTTGGCTTGCGTGTGAGTAAAGTTTTTGGTTGAATCACAATGCCATGGAGTGCGTTTTGCCTTTGCGTTTGGCACAAAACAGCCACCTCTAACTGCACCGAGCGTATCCTCTCCGCAGGATTAATCGCTATCGCTCGGGGATGGTGTATCGTGTTTTTATGTTTTCGATCTTTTCCCCTCGCAGGAAAACCATCAACAGATTGTTTCAGCGACGCTTCACGACGCCACAACGTTCATCTTTATCGTGCAGGTTTTGCTGTTTCACTTTGATGTGCGGCTGTTTATTATATTCTAGAGCTGGTGAAGATTTCGCGCGTCCGCCGGGATGGCGTAAGTGATCGTCAATCGCTTGCGTTATCGCACTGCTCGGATCAGACGTTCGGACAAGCAAGGTGTGCTACCAGAATTACATGTTTTGCTTGGACCAGTGTTGACTGGACCGGACCGGCCCGATTAAACCGGACGTGATAGACAGGGACGGAGACTTTGTCAAATGAGAACTTGAAGGATTGCGAACAAGAACGTGCACACTAACAATGGAACCTTATCGTGAGGGAGTCTTACATTCGTTGAAATAAATTAATTGTTCCCGTTTCGTTTTCCAACGAATAGCATGTACACGTGGACTTCTAAATTAAGGAGAAAATATGAATCCCGGTAAACCTCATTTACCCATCGTCAATCATAGCTCATTGAACGTTTTGAGCCATTTTCCGATTATGTCGACTTGAGCCTGGTTGGTTCAAAATTTCTTCCCGACAAATCCTCCCCAAACCAGCATCACAACCGTGTCCACCCTCCACTTGATTCATTTATCAAAATAATCATCCAACCTCGGGGGAGTAAACCGGGCGAGACAACCGTACACTTCCCCGATACACCCCATCCTCCATCCGGAACTCCGATTCTAATCAAACAATGACACACACAAAAGGATTATCGTTAACATTTCGCCGGGATGCGAACAGTCCATAGTCCACAGAGTTCCCCCTCGGGCACAGGCGAAGGTGGTTGATTTAGTTCTGGCACACCGCATCAAAGGATCATCAGCGACTGAGGTAGGGTTTTACCCCTTCTAGCAGGAGCGCATTGGAAAACGAAACCCTCCCGGCCACGATCATCAGGGGTGTTGATTTTAATACCGGGAAAACTTTTAATATTAGATAAATTATTAAAAGGGTTGTCGTGAGCGCTTCCCTTTCGTGTTGAGATGAAAATCCCAGCCATGGAATGATTTTCGTGCGCTCTCGTTAGCAACTTCCGTCCGCGAAGCCCTTGTTACGTGCACCGAAAATCGGTCCTTCTGCGAACGAACCCACGACGATGGAAGCTTCACGGCTTGCTTACTGGTCGTGGATGTGTCGCATTAGGTATTTGTTTGTTTTTGCAAGTGCACTTTACATGAGTCTGTCTGTTCGATTGTTTGTGGAGGTGATCGGAGTTGATCCTCGGGAAGGTAAACAGAGACAGACGAATGTCACGACTGTTTGGCTATAATTTGCTTCCGGGAACATTGTCACGTTGAAACAACAAACTGGATTTGTAAGAGAGTCGGTTTTCAATTAGGGCAAGTGTTTGTAGCAAGCCGGATCAAAAATTAAAGATTGTGGTATTTGTTGTCGTGTAAAAAAAAAGTAAAATTATTAAAAAAAAGTTATTAAAGTTGTGGAACATTTGTAAAAATATGAAATAAATTTTTAATCGTAAGACTAACTTCTCACAAATGAAATCTAGTAAACGATATTATTATAGATATTTAAAACCAGCTATGGCTAACGATTAAAATTGTAAAGGTCGTTCAATCAAAGAAAAAACTTTTTAGATATTTAAGAAAGTGAAATATTACAATTAAAACTTAAATCTGATTTGGGTGTGGTAGACTTTTTGCACTAAAGTTTTTCGCTTTAGTGTTCAACTTTTTTTTAACACGATATAAACATTGATACTAACATTGACATTAAAATTCTCGAAAATCGTTCGTGAAAGCTTAGCTAATTTTCCATATTTTCGACCCATTGCTTTTAACAAATTAAGTTTAGCTAGAACATGCTTAATATATCTTAATTTTTATAAATTGTAGTCTTAAAGACTCGTAATTCTTTGAATATGTAAACATGAAGAAACATATTCATAATTCATACACCAGGCTGAAAAAACTTATTCGTACATCAGAACAGATTTGGTTCTGGTAAAATTTGGCTGTTATTTTTGACCGCGTCTCTTAATAATAACTTTTTTTAAATCTTTAGTAACATATACAATCCCGCAAGATGTATTAGAAGACACCTTTTCATGTAGATAGTACTCATAATCCTTTACCATTGATATATTACCATGTTTCCTGAGCCTTACTTATTTTGTCCTTTGTTGGCATTATCCTACGGGAAACTTTAAGCGATGATCAAATCCAACCAATTGAAGGCATATCTTGCGCCTAAATCCATTAAAGAATTACGTTTGAATGAGCCTCAACAATGGATGTCCCGAGTTTGCTTACAATATTCTTGCCTCAATCCTAGATAAATTGCCTTTTGTGTTCACATTTTTTGCTCATTCTTTCAAAAACTTTCAACCCCATTCGACGCCGGCACTATCGATAAGATGAGCGCACATCGCTCGAAGCGCTGAGCTCCCTATCGCTTAGGTATTGGTGTGAAATTTTCCTCTTCTCGCCCGAGGCGCCACAGCAAATTTCCGTCAATTGTCCATCTGGCCCAAAACCATGGCATCGAACAGCCTGAGCATGAAGGCTTTGAGAAAGCACGCAAGAAATCCTGACATTTGCCGATCCCGGAGCCCTCGAAGGATGCCCGAGTCGCAGTGTAATTGAAATATTTCGACATACCCCATAATCATCCCGGTCCGGGTTGCTGGATTTTCGAAGGGTAGAAGGATCGGAGTTTTTTTTTTAGTGTCTATGTGTGTGTGCGAATGTAGTTTCATGGAGGTTGACACGGTACGGCCATACCGTGCGTCTGCAATTTCGGTAGCAATTTGTTCAATCGGGTTTTAGCAACCGCTTGCGGCAACGCGGTCGCTAAAGAAATGGCCTCGGATGCGGATTCGGCCAGCTAATTGCATGAATTCTGCAATTTGAGCCCATTCTGCTCGATTTCGGCTCCGACGCGGCAAGTGTACCGATGGGCGACCAGCAGTGGCACACGCAGCCCTTTGGAAGGCTGGCTGGACCGAATTGTTCCGTGTTTATTTTGGCGTGTGCTGCTGCAATTATCGTGTCTTATTAGGCGCGGAGTCTGTGACGCTGATGCACCGCACCGATGGGCATTTGGGTAAGCTTCGTGGTTTTTCGCCTTGCAGAGCTACGTCCTGAAAAAATAAACGTTTAATTTGTCCGCTCACAAAAGGTTCGGGAACGAGGGAAAACCTTTAAGCGAAGGAAGAAAGCCTTCTATAGCTTTCTTCAACACACTGCGGCAACTGGGACGTGGGTTGAGCAGAAAAGGGTCGAGGACATTTATTTTTTTACTTTCCATCAGGATCGGTTTCGTTTTTCGCAGAAGCGAGTCCTCGGGCAAAACAAATGACATTATTAATCATCTCATTTGATCTTCTGCCAACTGCTTGGAGGCGGGTGCAGCAGCATGCCCCAGCTATTCCGCGGATGGCGTGTATTTATTGAGATAAATTGACAGCACGAAATCCGGCGACGGTGGAAGCGAAAAGCATGTTGGCGAGCTGTCATCAATCGTTTTTCTTCGAACCTGGTGAAGCACGAAGCAGTAGGCTTTGGGTGGAAAATGAGGACCAAAATGGGATTATTTCGGTACGCGTCAAAATTAGATGGAACAAATCATTGAAAATTTAAGGCAAAATTACGAAAGTAGACAATATGTTGAAATATATTTTTTGGTTGTGTGGCGATATTACATAAATAATAACCTCAACTCGATAATCATTTTCATAATATTCCAATTAATGAAAGCTTTCGGAATAAAAAATCTTAAATGTATGTCTTCAGCATTAGCTTTTAGCTTTAAGGCACGTTCTTTTTGAATTATAAAATGGAGAAATATATCCCTAGTTTATATGAGATTCGTCATTTCGATGCCAGATGTTTATCGTGTTGAAACTCCCTAACATGACATGTTTTCTTTGCTTGTCTTATACTAGAATTATGCTTTTCTTTTTTATCACTTTTGTTATTATTTTGTGATTATATTATATTGAAAACCCTCTTCAATAGAAAATTCCGTAAAACGAATAGTAAATTGCAGTACAAATAGTATTCTAGTCAAACAATATTCAAACAGTCATTATAGTTAACCAGCTTTACCCTAAAAATAAGTTTCACTGTAATTATAGTTTCATGATCTCTCACTTTATTTTTTGTTTAAATTTCGTTGTAGTTTTCTGCTTAAATCTTTTCATCCCTAACATCATAGTGACTCAAGTACAGAGTTAGTACACTGCTTAAAGTATTGTTTTGTATGTTTTTAGTATTTAACTCAACAAACAACATTACAAGCCGATTGACCCAATGGTAAGCCCTGCCGACGCGTTTTCCGAGCGTTTCGTGCTTTTCGAGCTTGAATAATAGAAAATACAGATAAGCCATGCCCACCTCCGCACGCAGCCCGCACGATGGCCTCCAGCGAGCCTCTCGAGCGAGTGCTGTCGACGCGGAATCAGCTGAAATAATGGTGCGATTTTTCCACGAGGATTTTCCACCGGGCACGTCCGTGTAAGTACGCGTACGCTCCGTTCCAATCTCGCGGCGAAAGAGCCTCGGGAAAATCTGGTTAATCGAAACCTGTACCGAGAACTGTGCATCATCCACCAGGCGTGCATCGTCGGTTCGATCGATGTCGGTTCGGAAAAGGTTAGAAGATAGATAACATCTTCTTGCCGATAACGAGGAAAACCAAAGAGAATGCGTACAAGAAACCCACAAAAACGAGAGGCAAAAAATCACCCCGATCACGGAGCGCCAGTTTTCTGCTGCTGTTTTGCAGCCACGGATTGAAATGTTATTTTTCACGGCTTTTTGAACCTGTCCGACAACACAACATGCCGCTTTTGCTGCTCGCGGCGGCAGCACACATTCGCGCATTCCCCCTTTTTTTCTGGCGTATCGCTTCCGGAAAAGCGCTGAGAAAGATAAACATAATTGTACAGCCGGGCAACCCGCTGCGGGATGCACGCACACGCAAAAGGATGCGTCGCGTTAAGCGTAACGACAACCGAACCCTCCGGAAAATTAGGGTCGCTCCAAGCGACTCCCTTCGCCGGGTGCGGGCGTCGGGTTTTCTTCGGGGCGAGGAAAATGCAACCGTATTCAAATTCGAGCGGCACCACGGGTTTGGCCGTGGCGGAGTCAATGAAGATGACGATTAAATTAAACGGCACACAGGAGAGTTAGCGAACTGGCAGGCGAGCGATTGCTTCATTTTCGATGCACCAGGCTAAGCAGTATAGTAAGGAGCGAAGGGTGACTGTTTCGTGCATGTCAAGGCAGTACAAAAAGTAAATACAGCAAAAGAACGGGGAAAGAGAGGAAAAATAACCGAGGAATAAGTTCAATTCAACGTGATTACGAAAGATGTCTTTTGTCATTTGGCAAATTCTTCTGCAAAAGGTTTTATACCCCCGTTCGGCAGATGAATGAGTTTATTGACTCTGGGCCCCGTTTGCCAAAACACATCCCGAGGGGCACCCGTATTGATCGCCGATTGTGCGCTGTTTTCATGTTGGAAACTGCTGTGCAAAAGGGCAGAAAGACGCTTTGAAAGGTTTTACTTTTGCGTAGACTGGAATGGAAAGCGCTCGGAAAAGGATTAGATTGTATTGCGCTGTAATATGGACAACGACACATGTATTGTGTTTTGAGGGATATCCACAAAGAAGAAAAAAAACATTTTTTAGAATTTAATTGAATTTACTGCTATGGTGATATTTTTATTTCTCAGTTAAATCAGTTAAATATTACTATTAAACCGTGAATTATTACTAAAACAATAAAGCATAGTTTTTTTTACGATTGACTGAGAGTAAATGCTAATGTAAAGCTTGTCTAAAATATTTTTTGTAGTTTTGATCTACCCTTAAGGAAATGTGAATGCGATGGAAATTGTTTTAAGACTAGCAGCACCATTTATACAGTAGCGAAAACTAATTATTTTATGCACAAAAGATTAATCACAAATTCATTAGGTCAGAAGAAAACAAATGCAAGATTTCATTTCGCTTTTATTTTGAAATAATATTTCAATTAACTGAATATCAAACAAAGAAAATAACAAAGAACTATTGCACAAAAATGGGATTACCTGTATTTTTTTTTGAAACCTATAGTAAGAATTTAATACATTGCGAATCAATATTTATTTGTTTTTATACACCAATTTTTGAGACACAATCTTATGTCTTTATTGTGTATTAAACTGGCTTTTATTAAACTGGGAAAGCTTGTGTACTTTTTAACTTAAGCAAATTATCAATGAGGATCTTGATTTCAAATAGATATTTTTGTCTACAAGTATTAACCAATATGATGGTCCCATTCGTACCGTCTTTCCCTAATGAGGAGAGACTAACAAGTTATGGTCCAAGCCGTTAAAATGGCAGGCATGACTTCGGTCGCTATACCAAAAAGTATTAATTTGACCGCATTCTGTATTTGAACGTTTTTTATTGTAATTTATTCTGTAAATTGATACTGCTATGAGCGTATTTCTATCTCGCTGTTCAGTCGAACAAATTTGACTATTTCTTACTTAAGAAGTTTGCGCCATATACGATAAAAATAAACAAAAATAATCGATGCCAATAAGATGGGAAATTGAAACGTCATCGTCTCTCGCACTGCCTTACACCAACAGGGAGTTTTGCTTTCGTTTTGTTTCGTCATGCGCCGGGAATGATAGGTCGGCATGAGGCCAGAGTGTCGCACAAAACGGTGTTTTTCTCGCGCCCCGTCACCAGCAATTAAACGAGAAAGCACCAAGGATTGCCCATCACTCACTCGGAACGAAACGGGCTTCAGTGCGAACGATCACGAAGGGTCATTTCCGAATCGGCAAATGGTCGACTGCACGCCGCCAGTCACAGTCAAATATGATAAATGATAAGCACGAAGGCATCGCAAAACTGGCATCCCTCCACCAGGCTCGCTACCGGCGGTCATTTAAATGAATGCCCGTCCCGGTTTGTTTCTTTCTTTCCGTTCCGTTTTGGGTGTTTTTGCCCTTTTTTCTTTGGTCCTGGTGCATTTCTCCTCCACATGATCAACGGTACCGGTGCGTCGACACTTCCTTTGCGTTTATTTATGACGCAGTAGCCCTTCGGTGCACCAGAATAGAGCAAAAAAAAAAGCGGAAACGCGTTGAGTGACATAATTACGGGTGAAAAGTGAAAGAGAAAACAAGAGAGCGTGCCTCGGGTCACGCGGGAGACGAGAAATTGCATTCGTATGGTACCTTCGCTTTGGTGTCTTTAATTGTCTTTCGCAAGCGGTCATGGCGTCGAATGCTTAGAACAGGCGAGTTCGTAGCTTATTCCCTTATCGAAATCATCAATTTCATATTCCGAAATGGAACAAAGCTCCATAGAAATGGAATAGACTCCGTAGCGACGACTAAAACGAATGATTTGAGTAGGCGTTGACATTTAATTTGCTATCATTATCATTATTTATCGTGCATTGTATCCTGTGCGTCGGGACGACCCAACGCATCGTGGAACCGTTCCGTATCCGATCCCTCGGGAACGAACCTTCGTCCACGCGGCCCACCGGAACGCCCTTTACAGCGGGTAACGCAAAAACTGCACCGTACAACGCAACGGAAGAGAGCAAACTAACCTCAACGGCATCGTGTGCATCGTTGTCGGGTTGCGCAATTATGACAGCCGTAAAGAAAGGAAGGGCACGCGACCGTTGAGGAATGGGTCCTGTTTCCCAACAGTTGCGTGCTTTAATTGTGAGCTAATGGATAGAAATTTATCGCTTTTTATTACGGTCGTATTACGATTGGTGCAGCACAAAATTGTTAGCCCTGGGTTATTTTTACTAAATGTGCAAGAATTTTCTTCACTGCTGAAGAATCTTTCCGCTCTTGAAGACACAATCAATATAGCCATTTTGCGTCCAATCAAGCTGTTCAACAAGTCGAACCATTAGCAGGTATCACGTCTAGCACATTTCCGTTCTCATATCTGACCGGCTCAGATGCTCTGGCAAAGACACCGAAACCGGCAAAGATCCACTCTGATTCGCATATTAGGCATGTTTTGTAATATATTGCGTGACATAATAACGCCTCGCCTCGCCGGAAGGAACGTGCGAGGTGGGGTGTCGGCGTAGAATTGCTTCCCTGCCAGGTCCTCTTTTTCTTTCTGCCATCCACTCCAGCATGAGCTCGAGATGAAAGTGAAACCGATAACGCGGAAATCCCTACCCGCGAAGAGAAAACCTTGCCATTACCATTCCAGCTACGCCAAGGGCCAAGATGGTACCCGATCCGGCGTGCGTTAATATGATTGTTAGCAGCAGTATTGGTGGCGGACGATACGGTACGATACGCCGTGTGCAGAGGAAGAAATCATCGAGACGCAAGGGAAAAAGCAATATATTGCAACACGTATGACAATTCGGGGAACAATTTGAAAAGGCCGGTAGCTATTCTTAGGTCTAAACCTTTTCTGATATTAATTTCATTTTTCTGTAAGTCGCATAAGATTTTAGAACCATTTTTTTGCAAAAAACTGTGCTTATATTTATTGTAATGAAATAACTTTGAAGCTTGATTCGTTTTTATAATATGAGAAAATTGTTATCGTTATTAACAAGCTAAACGTTTAACATATGTATTTTTTATATTTTTTTGTAGCGTTGTTTGTTATAGCTAAACGTATAATAATAAATGTTGCTGTGTTAACAAATTAGTTTTCGTGAATAGATAAAAAACAATAAAATTACTTTAAAATAATAAGGTTTACTTTGCAGAAGAAATTTTTGCGTAAAAAAATCATCACTTTTTTAACATTCGTAATTTGAATTTTCGGTGATGATAGGAAAGAAATTATGGTTTATTTAAATTGTTTTTTTTTTATAACTATAGACTTAATTTTAAGTTTTACCTCAGTTGCATTACGAATCTTCTTTAATTTTTTTGAAATATATAATAAATGATAATTAATTTACAAAAATACTAAAAAGATTCTTTTCAGCAATTTGGTTGACGAAGTTATAGAAAAAAATATTACAGTCATTCGTTGAGGATTTAAAATTAAACAAAATTGAATCTTTGGCGTATGGACATCATCTAAAAGCAACCCCATCACCTCGAACCGACGGCGATGAGCTAGTGTCGCTTGATCGATGATTTATGTCAAATGTCTTTTTGGAAAGGAAAATCACCGATCCACCGGTGTGCTCTTTTTTCTGGCGTCATTGTGCCAGCCAACTGCACACGAGCATTCCATTTGCCCCCTTCCACCTCAAGCGTCTGTTCCTACCTGACCAGAAAAGGTAACCGGGAGACAGTCTAATTGATACAAGACAAATTCCGGCATCGCAATAAATCACAACGCCACCGTTTGGTGCAATTATGAGTGGTATAGAGCCTCTCCAGATCCGCGAAAAACGGAACGCGAATGGGAAGCGGCAGGTGAAGGAAACGAAGAAAAAAAAATGCGCCTCATTGCGATCATCGGTTGGTCGTCTGGTGCTGGCGTCTGGTAGCCCGGATGTATGCTCACTGTCGGGTACGTTCATTCACGTTCCCCTCGGGTGCATCGACGGGAGCATTCCCCAAGGAGTTGGAATGCCTATCCGAACCGGATTGGTTCATGTGCTGGTTGGGAGTTAGTTGCGTTGCGTTCGCGAACGCATGGCAGAGAATCGAGGATCGAACGACAGACGGTCGAAGAATTATTGCGATCCACATCAGAATCTCTCACGTACGGTAGCAGGAATGACAACGTGTGTGATGTACGGATGGTTTTGCGAAATCTCTTCATCGCTAAGTAAATGAAGGATATTGCGAATGTTACGATCGTTAAGAACAGTCAATTGAGAAAAAGTTTTAATTTTCTAAAGATCACTGTAGTTATCGACTAGAAGTATACATTGTTTTGAGTAAAATATCTCCGTCATCTACAAAAAAAGTTAATTGCATTCAAAATGTTCTTTGCATAATAAAACAGAAATGCATGTTTGCTAAATCACTGAACGTTTAAATTTTACTTAATCAATCTTAAAGTTGCCTAAGTTTAATTTATTCACAAGATTATTTAAAACACTATGTGTGATCTATTTGTCATTTTATTGGTAATCATTTTCAATACACCAAGGAAACTCTATGTGTCATACCTTTTTTCCTATTTATTTTAAATAAATCTGCTAAGTTATATGATTAATAAAAATAATGTTTAAAATAATTGATTAATTTGTTTTATACAAATTGCCATAACATAACACCATCTTTTTTATTTCCATTGCAACGATTCTTGCTTGTACTGTTTTGTTTTGTAGGTGGATAGAGATTCGTCAAAGTTCACTTCCGTTAAGCTGTCACTTGTCGAGCCAGAAACGAGAACGAACCCGTCGCTACGTCCTCAGTGGTGTCCCATCATCGTCGCCATGAGAACGGCCATACCACTGCATCAGCAGCAGCGAAGCGGCTAAGAAAGAATGAAAATCAACTCAACACACATTTTTCCCTTTACAGATTCGTGCTGGTTTCCTCTGATGTGACGCAAAACGTTACACGGCGATTTCGCAGATCGATGAAAAACTCGTTTTCCCCACCACCGTTTCGTGGGAAGTTTCGTATTCGTCTAACGCTCGTCGTCGATCGCCATCGGATTTTGGATGCTCTGCTCGCTTCCCAGGAGGAAAGGGGTCATTTCGTCTGGTAGCTTTTTGCGTTTTATACTATCCAGTGGACATTGAAACCGAACGTTGAAGGAAGGAGAACGAAATCACGGTGTTTCGGGATCAGTTTGGTTCCTTGTTGTTTGTTTTTTTTTGTTGTGATACACCGTGAGGAAAGATGCATCGTCTGTCTTCGCGATGGTCATTTAAGGAAGTATTGCTGCCAGACTGTGCTCTAAAGCACCATTCGCCATGTCTTGGGAACGGCTATCGTTAGTTGCCCTTTTTATTTATCTACCAGTGACAGTATCTACAGATGGGAAGTGAAAAAAATCAAAGCGAGCGTCTTAGTTTTATTCGAATGTTAAGTGATTTAAGGTTAAAGTAACAATTACATTTCTTGTCTTTGATATCAAGAGAAGTAATGTATCTTTTGCTTTATTCTGTTGTTGAAATGTGTCATGGAGAAATTAAGTTTAGTTAACATTTAGTGAATAGGATAAACTATAGGAATAATTCCAGGATGAAGTATTCGAATCAATTATAGTGAATGAACTCTAGTTGAAAGGACGAGGACAATCGAATAAACCCTGCCCTGCAACCAAGATGCGATTTTCATACATCACACATATCACAACGAATAACGAACGAACGCAAATCGGTGAAATTTTCTATAACCGTAAAAAATAGAAGTTCGAAATCATTTTGGCAGCATCGCTAGAAAAACTATGAAATGAATACAAATATTAATGAGATTTTAAAGAATTTAATACACTAAAGTACTACCAGGTGTTAAAGTACGTATTTACACTAATAACTCAACCGGATATTGCGAATCGTTTTGTTTAATAAATGGTATATTGTAATGATGCACAAAGGCAAGTTTGTATTGTTGTTCAATCAATGAGAAAGCGACGAGTTTAACGATAAACCATATGTGTAAATAATTGTTCATAGTCACGGAAAACAGACAAGTTGAAACTTCGGTTTCTGCTTAAAATTGGCTCCAGATGTGCATCCGTACAAATCGATCGTTAAGTAGGCATTTGATCTTGAAACCTTGATCGCCCGAGGCAAGCTTTAAAGGACCTTAACAGCTTTAAAGGACTCATGCTGCACTTCAGTCATCCTGCTCATTCGTTACGAGTGTTTCGAAATTTCAAAAAAGTCCTCGAACGGCACTATCCACTTTTCTCCTGCTGTGTTTTGTTTGGTGTGAAAATATGTTTGCCCTCGGGGCTATTTAAAGGACCCACTTTTAACAAAAAATCTATGTTGACGCTGAGCAGAGCTGCTTTTTTCATCAGGGTGCCCCTCGTACCAGTGCTAATCGGACGACCCGTCCGAAGTGCCGTATTTTGCTCGGAGGTGTAATTTACTGTAAAACACTTCAAATAATACTTACTCACCACCGTTTGGAAGCGGAAAAAGGCTCAAGTGGTCAGTATCGCGCGAAAAAGCATCACCATTGAGCTCACACACAAAAAGTGCTGGGAAACAAAAAAAAAACAAACGGATTGAAATGGTTGATAGGTTTTCCCATTCCGGATGGATATGCGTTTTTCAACTTTTTTTTTTCATACGATTTGAAAACCAATACCGGAAATGAAGTATGTTCACGAGTGTGTATGTGTGCGTGCGAGTGATCGTGTGCTGGTAGTTATTTTTACCGGTTGGTTGATTTTTTATTCATTTCGATCCCATTTCCCCGCCTCGATAAGTGATCGAAGAATGGTCCAGCGAGCTTTGGACAAACGCATTTTTTGCATTCTGCATTTTTTCCCTGTCGTGTGTGGATAAAGATAACTCAACGCAGGGGGTGGGGTAGAAAGGTAGTACAGGTGGATGGATTTTTTTTTGGGCAAGATAAAAGGAAACCTATTCGTAAAGCAAATATAGACGCGTATTAACTCAATGGTGTGAGCGAACGGGCGTGCGTTGAGGCAGCAGGTTCCCTTTTTATCATTTATATTAAATTTTAATTGGAAAAATAATTAATTTTCGCTCGGGATGCCGGAGCAGCATGATTATTTTTGTTTGTTGCGGGCGTTTATATTTCCTTTTTCGCTATAGTTTTGTTTTCCGTATTTTATTTGCTTTGCATTTCGTTGGACAGCTCTTTTTGGATTTTGAGTTTCGGTATAATGTTTCGCCTTATTATTTTTGTTGTTGTTGGTTGTATCAAGGTTTGTTCTTTCATGTCGTATTGAAGCATCCCTTCATTCCTTTTCGTTCCTCATGGTGCGTCATCCTCATTTGGTGAGAAAATTTCAGTTCTGTTGCTCAATTGCTGGTTTCTGTTTGCTTTTGTAAAATTAATAAATTTCCATGATAATAAATATATTGAGCATACTCCAGCGCCCCGGCTGACTGGTTGCACCGCTCTAGGGAAACACACCGTGAGCTTTAGTATTTGTGTGAGAGTGGGCACCAATGAATGCCAAACAAAAAGTGAGCGCAATTGCCTGACACCCACCCAGTTCGCCCCCGGACTGATCACCAGCAACAGGGAGTACCAGCAATCCAACAAAAAACTCTGTACTGTGAAATTAATTTCAATTTCCGACTGCTTTTCCTCCCATGGTTCGTTGTTTTTCATACTAGACAGTGCATTTTTCTGTTGCGCTTTCCTATCTCTGGCTATGAATAGCATTCAGGATTGTACTGATCGGTTATGTTTTTGCTTCCTTTTTGTTGGTAGTTTGTTCAGCCGGTTATGTGTGTGTGTGTGTGTGTTTTCTTTTGTCAACCAATGAGAGGTTTCCTCCCGCAGAAAATGGAGTGTTTTCGTTTGGTGGATGAGTTTTTCCGGTTGCATTTTCCAAACGGTGTATTTTTGTTATTATTTTTCGCTCATTTTTTGTGTAATTCATTTGCAGGCGGAAGTTTTACGTTTCCTATTTGTCCGCCGTTTCTAGGGAAAATTATGCTTACAAAATGCAAATACGTAAACTCATCTTCTTTTACTTTGCCTTTGTTGTTTATGGAAACGATTGCATCCGTGGGTGGTGTATTGTGAGAGGGTATCTGGTACAGCTCAATACTTTCGAATACACATTCGACCAAATTGAGCAAAAAAATAATTTGATTTTTGGTTCGGATTTTTCAGTAATTCGTTCTGGTAATTGGGTGTTTTCAATATAAATGCATGGTGCTTGTGGTTACAAAATCACATCGTCAATAGATAATCTGTTAAAAGCATTGACGTTTTTTATCTATAGGAACGTACATACTTTATATTATTTATGTTTTCTTTAATTTATTTTTATAATTCCCAAAGTTCATCCAAACAATAAATAAAAAAAACTATTTTGATGTAAAAGTATATTTAACTTAATGCGATTTAAAATGTTGTTTTAAGATTGAACCGAAATTTTTTATAATGATAATAAAAATAGTAAAATCATCAACAAATAATTTAATCTTATCATATTAGACTTCATTTTCTATCTGATAAAAAATATTTTCTCTTTCTCCATTGACTCTAGCCCTCCTGTTCATTACTCATCGTTCTCATTTCAACATATCCGCTACTAGGATATCCTGCATCAGTGAGGAACCGGCTTTTTCACTTTCACTAGGTCATCGACCTACACAGCCGACAGACACACGCGCTCGCAAAACTATTCTTCCTGAGGTCGGTGCTGTCAGTCTCACCGTACGCCACAAAAACGGCCAAAAACTGCAGTCTTCATCATTCGCATTCGGTCGTAAACCGTGCCGGTATCGTTTGAACTCGCACGGAATACCGAATGCACATCCTTTACCGTCGCAACATCACCGAACTGTACTTAGTATGAGTCTGACGTCGTACACAGTCGCTCCATATGTAAACTTGCTGACGTGTGTGAGTGTGTTTCCGAGTCGGTTTTTTTTTGTACTATTCTTCAAACTGGTGTCCTAGAACCGAGTCCCTTTTGCCGAACTGCACTGTCCGTGAACGGTGCAGGCATCAGGGCGTCAGTCCTGCCAGCCCGTGCAATGCTTTTGTCCGTGTCGTTTCGAAGGCATTTTCCCAAAAGGCACGCTCACAGTAGCGCGTTAAATACAGATAGAGAGAGAGTGAGCGAGAGATAGAGCGAATGAGAGAACAAGAGCACGCATCCCGTGAGTGTTTCCCGCACACGTGTGCCGGAAAAATGGCCAAGTAAAACTCAAATCGCATTCAAATGACGCATATTTCAATTTCACTAAGCCAGGAGGTCAAGTTCACTGACGCCGTGCCGCTTTCCGCCACCATTGCCACCACTCATGACGAAGACGTGCGACGGAACGGGGTCGGGATTTCGTGACGAATAAATTTGAATTCTAAATCGCCTTCCTGCCAGACGACGGACCGACCGCCGGGGGACCAGACGCGAAACCGAGCCCTCGATCAGCGTTTTCGTTTTAGTATCGCTCGCATCCGGAACCAGTTGCTTCCAGTTTTGGCCATTAAGTGTACAGCGACGAGCAGCTAGCGAAAACGTTCGATTGATTAGTGGCATTTCGAGGTTACGGTGGGCGGTGGCGGAGAAGCTGTGAGTGTGTCTGCGTATCGGTTAGGATTTGTAGATCGTTTCGGATGAGATTTCACACGATAAGACACGAACGCACGATGCACCCGGTAAAGGTGACAGTAAAAGAAAGCTCACCGAGAGTGAATTCAAGGATTCATCCGGCACAATCTCCCGCCCGACACTTTCGATGGGGGTCAAGAAGGGACGTACGATACAGGGAAACAAAGAAAGTCTCATTTGACTTTCAAATGAATGTACCATCACGGGGAATGGGTAAGGAACAAGTAAGAGCATTTGGCGTCTCGAGAGGGTTATTCCGGGACGGTGATGATTTTTATTGCCACGTACTTTTTTAAGGGAATTTGGGAGAGTGTTACTCTTGGTTCTGATGGTAAGGTGTAAGGAGGTTGTTGCGAGGTTTTTGCAAAGTAATAAACAACGAGCAGAGCGCTTCAAAAGTGGTTTGAAAATGTTTCAGACGTGAAGAATGTAAAAAAATGTAAACATATTTTTTAATTTGAATTTTTTATAAAAATTATTTTACACATATTCTAAAAATTAAAAATCTGTTTATTTGTATAAGCTTAGGCAGAAATTTCTTCTATAATGATCAACTGTTTGCAATTATCATAAAGGGAAAGTTATGAGCATAAAAAAATATTAAAATACAAGAAAATATGAAATTATTGATTTTTTTGCGAATTTGAGACTTAATCTTTCAAACCCATTTTAGAATTTATGTTTGATATTTACATCTGGAAAAATATTTATTATTTTCATCTTGTAAACTAAAAACTGAGTAGAGACGTTTGGTTCTAAAGCGATATTATTTTTGAAACGCATCTACGCTTCGGTGATGAAATTTTCATAGGCCGTTGGAAACAATACTTCGATTCCATCTCAATAGCTCCTGACTGCTCGAGATGCTTCAACGATGGGACATTTCGTTACATAATTTCCAACTAAAAATCCTTTATTTTCAAATGAAAAACTCTCTCAGGACGCGCCTGTCAACCAGCGTAGCTTCACACAGATTTCTTTCTGCTCATGTTTCTGCCTTCGTCAACACTTTTGCTGGCAAACCAATCAAACGCGTACTCGTCATAAAACCGAAACAAGATTTCCCGTCACCCCCTCACTCACCATTCCATGTAAGCGTAACCACCGAAGGGCGATCGAGAGATCAAATGTGCTTCCAGCTCGAAAAAATTTCCCTTTCAATACCGCAGCACGCTGTTTGCCGCGCTGAAGTGATAGGGAAACATTTCACGACATAATGTCAAAAGTGATGAGTCAAGCAGAAGTTACCCACTCAACCCTTTTTTTACACGTCGCTCCCTTGTTGCCAGAGCCCACGGTGGGTTTCCCGTTATTGCGTAACGCTTGCCACCGATCACCGATTCCTTTTTTTCTCTCCTCCAACCGCCGTGTGCGGGTGTGGACTTTACGGTCTCACATGTGCCTCACACTTCCCGGCACCGTTTCTATATTTACTTTCGAACGGCGTTTAGAGCGCGCGTCTGATGTGTGTTCTTCGTGCTTCGTGGCAACTCGCGGGAGATGCCACTCGAACGATGCGCATTTCAGACATTTGTTTATCGAAAAATTCTGATTGCTCGTGTCGTGTCGAGCTGGCCCGAACTAAGACTGGAGATGGGTTGTCTTATTTAAATAATAATGACTTTTTCAAAACTCCACTCCCACCCCCGGTGGCCGGGAGAACAAAAGGGAAAGCCTTCACCAAACCTTCGCAGAGCGGGTGCTTCTGGTCGAATGCACTTTCGCATTTCAACGCACTCCACTTCCGTACGATTTCAGTCAGGAGATTTGAAGCGGCACGCCAAGAGGCTCCTCTTCAGCCATCACCAGGGTGCCCAAGTCCTGTGCCACCCTGAGAAGGCTGTGGTAGCTGGAATGCCGAAGAACAAGAAGTTAACAAAAAAATCTGCTGATCGAAGGTAAAAATAAAAGTGAAAACAAAACAGCATCCTTCCCCTGAATGGGCAATGAACGTCAACATGACACGGGCTCGTACTTTCGTGTGGAAAACAGCACCCGTACCATAAGGCACGGGCCGTGTCGGTTGAAAAGGAACGCAAAACGCACACAGAATACGACCCAGCAGGAAGAATACAAAAAATCTTCAAAAACCCAAACTAAACGCACCCCAAAAATCCTGAAGCTGACGTGTTGGCAAATATTGACATTCCATCAAAATTTGTGACAGATTTCTCATTATGATTTTTCTTTCTTGATTTTTTTTGTTTCTCGTCTATCCGGCGTCCCCGCCTGCTTCGTTTGCTGTGGTCGAATTAGGAAAGAAGTGCGTGTTTATTTTGGTTGTGTTTTGTTTACACTCGCTGATCCATTGCTATGGTCAGGAGTGGTTAAATATTTTCCGGTGAGAAAATAATCGTAAGGATTACGTTTGAGCTTTGTATTTTTTGAAAGAAGTCTTATCAATCGGAATGATGCGAGAATTTAATATAGAAATTGTTTTACAGCATTTCCAAGGTTTTGGATTTATTATTCGAACGATTGATTATAATTTTTACCAAGAGCTGTTTTGAAAGACTTTGAAGACATGTTGATTGAAAGAAATTAATTAATTTCCTTAATTAAGAAAAACCGTTAAATCATTCTTTGATAGGACATGTTTTTTTATTCGATTTTTATCTTTTTTTATTACTTTTATTTTTCTCCAATATTTTTTCTAGTTGTAAATATTTATATATTTAAAAAAAATTGTAGATACATTAATTTCATCTCGAAGATATTCACGACTCTCGTTCACACTTTTTACATATAAAATAGTTAAAAACATTGCCTAAAATGAATCGTAATCTTAAATAAATACAATAATATGGCCAATATTGGATGAGAAATTGATATGATGAACCAACAAAAAAAGTTATGGATCTAAAAAATTTTAAAATTTTTTTTTAAATTTTCTAAAATTGAAAAATACAATTTAACAACTTCTAAATTGATTCCAATTGAGTTCAGTTCACCTTAAATTTACAAGGATTTTAACGAGAAATATTATTGTTTTTCAAATCAACAATTTATTTAATTGTTCACCAAGGATTAACCGTATTCGCTAGCCTGACGCTACATTTCCAACCACAAAATGACGCAGCACGGCACACGTTGTGCCACAAACCAGAACACATGCTTCTTGAGCCCAAAAATTTTCCCCACCTGTACGATACGGCACACAGTATGAAGATATAACCACGGTGAGCGCGCGTACACCGCAACATCGTTCGGGCGGACATAAAAACCGTACCGCAAGTGTTTTTAATTAGCTCGTTCCGGTGCGCTGTAAAGTGGCGATTTGCTCCTGCGCCCCTTTCTCTTTGCATGCTCCCGCTCTTGGCGTGCACGCACGGAAAGGAGCAGAAAGTTGCGCCAAAACGTAGGCACGTGAGGATGGAGGAGTGGAAGTGATGTTTGGATGCGGTTGCGCTAGAAGAAACTTCATGGTGCCTTCCTTGTATTCCTTTCTCGAGCCGAGCCGAGCTACTTGCAAAGTGGGTTAGTAATGAGTAAAAGTATTTCTTTTCGCTTCCCGGTTTGGGGTGAAAATTGTACGCTGAATGTATGCAAAGTTTTTGTTCCCGCAAAAGTTGTATCCAAGGATAAGTGGAACATAATTTAGTTGCGGTGTAAAACTTGCCGTGTGTGCTACACGGTGTGAGTTATTGTTACTTCGTTACCGCAACCTGAGACGGTATTGTACGGCTTCACCAGTGTACACAGTGTTCTGAAACGTTTCAATCTAAATGCCAGTTTGCGGTCGTATTAATTTAACATTTTCTTCAACACGACAATTCAGCATCATGCAACATCAATAAACACAGTACTACATTGCCATATTGTTTGCAATTAAACAGCACCGAAACGCATTTCTACCTAGTAAAAGTAATATTCCGAAATAATCCCAAAACTAACCCCATTCTTATCACAAACCATCGTAAGGTCTTCGAACAATAAAGCTAGACCGTGTTCGCAGCACAGTTTAACCCCAAAAACTCGCGTGAAAATCCACCTTCCGGGTGAAAAACTCATCAAGATAAACAAACGAACCTTTTCCGGACGCTCTATTTGTCTGTTGGGCTGCCCGTACCCGTCATCAAAACGTCATACAGGATGGTATCAAAATCGCATTATCATCTCGGCACTGACACTCACCGTGGGTGGATGATCTTGCCAGTAAGATAGTGCCATGGTGGACGGTGGCATCACGTCGCCCGACCCGGCCCGGGGGTGTCTCCGGGGTTCATTATCGTCCGCACCCGAAACCGGAACCGTTTTTCGCCAGCACCAAACCGGGCATATGTCACGTTTCGGTTCCTGCGGAGCGTCTGGCGAACTTTTTCCCGTATCCTTCCTGGATGCGATTGGATGGTATCGACACCCCTTTTGGAGAGAGAAAAAAGGAACCAAACAAAAACTATCCAAAATCAACGAAAGAAAAAGCGAGAATTCGGGGGTGAAGCATAATCTCCAAGGACTCTGTTCGGGTGAAGGAGAGAGATGCAGGGAATGAGCGGGTGACCGATTAAAGCCGATTTTCTGTTTTGTCATTTCAATCTCATTTTCTGCACTGACGCCCTATCGGCCACGGACTCCGTGCTGCCATACCGGCTTACACACCGTAAGCCCACCCGTGGCAAAGACAATCGCGATTGATCGCTTTGCCCCGTGGCTACAAGGGTGGCCGAGGGTTGTCGGCTGCGAGTGTGAACCAAACGCACGGGGGGGAGAAAGAGACCGATGGGCTTGAAATTTAAAACATCAATCAATCAATTATTAATAACAAGTTAAATCCTTGCGACGGTCGCGGTGGGATAGGGATTTTCTTCGCAATCCAACGGTCGACGACCGGGCAGGAATTGTTCAAGGGCTGTTTCCTAGCAAAAAGGGTTTAAAACCTGTGGAAATAAAATAAACTACTTGCAGCAGAACCACTGGAAACAACACACGCATTGGCAATTATCTATTCTTTTCAAATATTTCAAATTTATTTAATTTTAATTTAACCTACGTTTTTATGACGCAGTTAAATTTGTTGTTGATGATTTCCACGATGGAATTGAGTTTAAAAAATTCAATAAGGGACAAACTTTTCTTTAAGTTATGCGCGTAAGTAACGTAATCTGTTAACGTAAAATGTCAAAAAATCGTAAATTTTAACAGTCAAACAAATCTCCTCATAAATAATTACACTATCAAAAACAGTCAACTCTTAATTAACCTTTACCTTAGTTGTTTTATGAATTATAATTGAACCATGACGAGGTGAGTGATATGTTTCTTGATGTATTCTGCTACACATCATAACACTACTATAAAACTTACCAAAATAAATGAAGGATAGTATAAAGCTAAGCTTTTGTGCCATATTTTGTAATAATTTTTCTCCTATTTTTGAACAACCAATTTTGTGAAAGTCGTGTAAAAAATCGGCTAATAAAAAGCCGAACCAATAATAATAGTTGTATTTTAAAATGGCAGTCTTTAGAAATTCTATCATCACTGTCTCTATAGCTAAGTTCTCTTTCTTGCTCATTACGTTCTCTATCGGTTATATTTGCACAATGCGACGGAAGTTTTAACGAACTCGACACCTCTCACGCAAACTCCAATCGAAGTGACAACTTGACTTCATTTTTCAAAACTCATTTCAATAGTGCTCATCGAGAGCGCGATTCCCTTCCAGGGATGTAGGAAACACAAAACTCCACAAGGAATACTTTCGCAGAAACCACTTGACGTTCCTGCGAACCTTACGCACAATCATTCGTGCCGAAGTGGCCCCGTAGGGCACGGCGTAGCGCAGCAACACCCGCTGCGCGAACCACAGGGGAACAATATAACGCTTCTCTGTTACCGTTCCCTTGTTGCGCAACACCGAAATAGGGACCGATCGTTCTTGTGCAGCGGTAGAATCCCGTGCGTCTCGATTCACTTGCCTTAATTCTTTCCAATTACAATTACACCATAATGTAAACTGAGCGCAGCAGCAACAGCGGCGGCGGCATCAGCATCAGCCCGATTTATCCGCAGGCGATACCGTGTTGCACCAGATCGGTGGGTGTCGATTGCCTCGGTGTGAAAGTCGAACTAAACTATGCCGGGGGAAACTGTTGCCGGCCTAATTAGACAATTTAGTGCAACCAGAGGCAGTTGGTGGTGGCTAATGAGATGGTCCCTCGGAATATGACCGTATTTGGGTAGGGCTGAGTTTATTGAGTTGTATTGCGTTTGAGCAGTTGGACAACCATTGCAAGTTATCGATTTGAGTAATTTGCAAGCAGGCAGAAGATTTGCGAATTATGCATCCTTCAAACGATTTTTACATAACCTTCTACAACGCTGGACATAGACTAACTAATATATTAACTTCATTGTATTTTAACCATGTAATGTTTTAAGTAATCAAAATGCTGTTAATGATGAAAATACCTAAATTTACCTTCATGCTGTTTATAAACCAAAAAAATAACCTCGTAGTAAAAGATAAGTGTTCGACTCTTACTGATAAACAGTAATCAATGTGATAGATTAAAATTATACAATCTATGAAGAAAAAAAAACTTTTACGAACGAAATCTTCGGAAATTTTGACATTTTGTGTTGTTACAGGATTACCGACATCTATTTTACCTTTGAAATCACATAATGATTTCTTGGAATCTTGTGAAAGTTTTACTGCTCAAGTGTCTCGTCATCCGTCACGGTAATTTTCCTGTCGTAAATCTTTACAGCACCTTACAGCAAACCTTAAGTGTATGAAACCATGACCGAGTTTTGCTTCTCTGCGCACAACTCTTGCCCAAATACAACTATTAGCCACATCTTTTTAGACAATAAATTGTTCGGCTTCCATTGGAAAGCGCTAATCATGCGTTCCAAAATGCATCAAAAATGTATTTTTTGACTTACAGTTTACCGTTTTTTTTCTCGATATTTAAAAAGAAGGCATTAGCAAACGTTTCAAACAATGGTTACTTGATTGATTTAGAATATTTTTACGACTATCCTTTCTTCGTTTGTTTTACATTTGCAGTGTACGGGCTGCCGTAATTCTTACGATGAAAAAATGTTCATGTAAAACCCCATCACGATCACAAATAAAAGCCATGTAACGACATTACCCGCACGTAAAGCACGAAACCGTTCCGCTTTCTTGTCAAGTAAGCAAATCCTTCACATCCAGCCACCCGGTCATTGCAATACGCAGCGAACTGTGTGGCCGGAGTGGCAATAGAAAAGAAAAATATCAAATAAGCGGTCACATTGCTCCGCTGCAAAAGCACCATAAGGAACTTTCTGTTCTTGACGGCCATAAAATTTGACGACTGGCTAAAGAGAGAGCGTGGGGAGAAAGCGAGAGAGAAATGACATAAAAAATTAGACGACACATAAAATGCGCATTCAGATCCTTTGCTGCTGGTGTCATCCGCCACGGAAAAGGACATCCGTTTTTTTTCCCGCTGGTGGTAGAAAGTGAAGGTTTTTCCCTCCCGCTTCCAATGAGTCTTGTGCCCGTTTGGACAGTGCTTACAAGCTCCATTACCAGCGTCTTATGGGTGTCATTTCAGGGTGCCGTATTTTTTTCCTCTTACACTTTTCGCAACCATCACTCCGGCGGCCGTTATCGTTGAACCGAATCGGTTAAATGGGAAGCGAATAGGAACTAGATTCAAAAGCGAAACAAATGAAAAAAAAAACTCAACCTCCAATTGTCAAGGGTTAGAGCCACGGGGATAGTTGACTCACTTGTTTTCCTCTCTGATGACTTCTCCACTGTCCACCCTCTATCGTAAGTACGCTTCGAAACAGAAGCATTCTTATCAGCTCAATGTCGACAGCGGTTTTTTTTGGTTGACATCGACAGAAAAATCGTCCAATAAAGGGGTTTAACCTCGCTCGGCCCGGGGTAAAGGGTGCAGAAAAATTCCTGCGAAAGTCAAACAATCATCCAACGAATTCCGGATCGGAAATCTTCGAAACGGATCGGGTACGGAAGAACGGCGTGTTCCCGGGACTTCAATAATCGACATTCGTTCCGGTGAAGTGCGTTTTAGGATCGCTCGATAACGGTCGGTTCATGACCTTTTCGCTGGTGGGCCGTGGCACTCTATGATCGGTACGTTTGTCGTATCGTCCTGCAACAGGCCGCGGCAGGACATTTGACCGGGACCGGGAAACAGTTGTTTAATTGATGTTTTAATTACTTCATGCTGGAATGGGCATGGGAAGGCTGGTTAACGCGCTTCATGATCCGGTCCGTCATTAAATCGTGCCGTCGTGGGAGAAAAGTGGGACAGCACGGTTTTTAATGACATCATTGCAGGAGATTTTTGACTCCCCTCACCAGCAAAACCGTGCAGCAACCGTGCACGGTGACGAGTGTTCGACAGGAATGTACAGCTTGACTTTTGACACATTTTCTGACAGACCGTGTGGTCGTATAAAAGTTGATAAGATGTTTCCCTTCCCTACAAAGGCTGGGTGAGTGAAGAGGGCCGGATTGCCATAAAATGCATCCACACGTCATTAAAATGCATAATCTCGGTCGTGTTTGCGTGTCAGGTTTTGACGGGCTGGTGCTGATGAGTGCACTTCTGCGCGTTTGAGGGAAGGTTTCTCTTTCTCTCTCGTTCTTGTTCTCACACCTTTGGTTGTTTTTATTTTGAGTTAATGAATGAGATATCAAAAAGAAAGCAAAAATCTGATGCTAAAATTGAAAAAGCATTTTTAACCTGTCCTTGGACTCGACAACACAGATTCTTGTCGACTTTATTGTCGTTCACAAAACGGTTGGATGCAAAAAAATATTTAAAAAATATTATTATCACAATAATTATAACTACTACAATTTGGGTTGACGCAATTTTTATGGAACTATTTTTAGGAGCGAAAGCAGATTTTTGTTTTCGTTTGATTGTTCCATATTTTAGAACAATTTCATGCCAGTGGCTAATAGTATAGTTATAAATAATGAATATACACTTATTATGAGTAAAATAAAAATTAAAAAGCTTTCGATTGCAATTGTTCTAACAATTAATCAATTTTAATTTGTTAATAATTGAATTTCGCCCACGTAACACAAAGAAAAACCACGGGTAAATAAAGATTGATTCGCAGTTGTTGTCGGAATGGAGTTGTTTTTCGTGTTGTTTTGGATTCTGCAAGTTCAGAGATCGAGCCACAGAATTTAAACGTGTTTTAATCAAAAGTGTGTCCTGAAGAATGAAAAGTAATTCATTATTTTAGTTTTCTACAAAAAAATAAAAAAACGGATACAAGATCAAAATACAAAGAGCCGATAATCTTAATAAATATGTTCTGCTCTGTTTGGGGTCAAGACCATGCAAAAGTTATTAATTGCAAAGAAAACTAAACTATCTCAAATGTTCTGCTTCGCATTTGTCATTCCATTTTCCAAAAAAAAAAAAAAAAAAAAAAAAAAAACACAAACTCAATCTTATTCGGCGGTCCCATGACACAGAAGAGAAATCCCCTTTGCTGCTACGTACGCGTTTGTATTGAAGGATGTTCCTTTAAAACAGAAAACGGTAAAAGGACACCGCCATCGGAGCGATAACCGGCTAAGCATCGTCTCAAAAGCGCCAGTTTCACTCAACCACCGCAGAAATCAACCACAAACCATCCGCCAGTAAGGGTGACAACACGTCCTGCGTGCACTGTGGGTTTCCTATGCTTAATGCTACCGAGCTGGCGTGGTGGACGTGCGGCGTAACGAACGGTGACAACCGTACGCCGTTTTCCCCCGCTTCAAGCCAATCATCTCGTTCTGTAGCGTTTCCCCGTCGCGGCGCTTGTCATAATTTTTGAGCCTAATATCATTTTCCGTAGCCGTGTGCTCAATTTAAAAGTGCTCGCCAAATCCGCACACACCCTCATACTCTTCAGCGACACGCACACACACACACACTCGCACAAACACATACACAAGTGAAGGGATGAGCCAAACTGTCAAAGGACTCCCGACGAATCCGGCCTGTAACAAGGGTTGATTTAAGACCGAAATACCAAACAAACGCAGACGCAGGTCTACCGGGATGCGCGAAGCGTGTGCCTCAAGGACTGGAAGGGATTTACGGCAGCCACCCTCAGGAAAATTTCCATCGTTGCGAAAAGAAAACGCCACCACTACGACCGTGGGCACGAGTGCGGAACATTTTAGCGCTCGGCACATCCTGTGCAACTCGCACCGCCCCGATTATGGGCATGTTTTGCGGTTGGGGAATGTTCGACACATTTTGGAACACATTTTCGGAAAGTAGTGTTCCTGTGTTTCTGAGTTTCACTGTCAGCCCCGTCGTTGTTGCCGGTTCCTGCGGTTTTCTTCACCGGCGTGGCGCGTAACAGCTGGTAGTAAGCGAGTTTTGAAGCGCGTCTCGTTGCCGTGGGACGACGAGTGATTGAGAAAGTTTCACGAAAATGTGTTGCACTATGTCCAATCGCGAGTGGAGGAAAATTTTGGGCTGGAGTGAAAATTAAAATTGAATTTTATGAAGCCCCGTTCGGGTCGGAAAGTACGCCAAGGTCAGCCATTGGTTACAGCTCATTCACGACGCATTTGTGGTTTGTGGTGATGTAACAAACCGTTTCTGCACAGCTGTCTGTTGCGTCTGTTGCGCTTTGCAAGACGAGATGCACCACTCCCAGCCCAGAACGTGGACGGACGGACAGATTAATTGATTTATTTCCCCTGCAAAGGAAACGATCAACCTCCGCAGCAATCCAGGGCAACGGATCGAGATATGAAATGGCAATCGACACGGCTCTAACGCTCAATCTGCCCACGTTGAGATTTTGATGGGAGCAGCACCGTCGATTGTGTTTTGTTACGTATTTGGTTGTTACCTATTTGCGTTTACACCTCTGCCCTGTGAAACGGATGGAACGAAGCAGGAGGGCCATTTATCATGTATTGAATATATTAATAGAGATATTATAAAAAACACCCATATTTCCTCACCAGTCGATCTGCTGGCGCTCGTTAGACGGATTTTAGCCCGGTGCGGTTTTGGTTTAGTATGGAAAGACGATTTTAAATTTTATTGACAAAACTAAAGCCTATGACTCATAATAATAAAAACACAACCAGTCAGTATGTCACAATTGATACCATAAGCAAGTATTTTGTTGTGTTTTTAATAAATGTATAAGTATGTTTGGTTTGTTGTTACGTTTAAACGAATTTTTTTTAATCATACAATGACTGATACACATTTGCGTGGCGAATTTTGTAATCAATATTTGTTAAAAAGGCATTTAAAAAGTGTTATAT
>JXWZ01006854.1:0-21565 GCA_000956215.1 Anopheles farauti No. 4 | reverse complement strand
ACTAATGGAAATGGAAATTTACAATGTGTCTTCTTTCTCGTTCTCTGTATATTGCTTTCGATCGTTTGCGTTTCCCAGAACCACTACCGCCCGGCCGGTATCTGCATCAGGTGGAAATTCATCACTCGGCCGTTGACGAAATGGAATGCCAGGATCAACAACTTACTGACGAGACTGACCAACAACAGCAACAGCAACCCGCTGGACACGACGGGCAGCCTGTTGCGAGCAAGAGTAAATATTTCGACACTAACCGCTGCATGATGTCGCACATGATCTAGAAATGGAAGAGAACTTGAGAAGGTGATCTCATGCACACACACACACACACATACACACGAGCGAGGGGGTGTTTCTCGGTACCGAAAAGACGAGACGAAACAGACATGTTAATCAGTGGGACGATGAGCAGATCTTTTTGTTGACGTAATGATGCGCGTTAATTTTTTTTTGTTGCTTTAAGTCACCGGACATATGAACATATGTGGGCATGTGTGCGTGCGTGTGTGTGTGAATCCTGTACGACCTGATTGGACTTGTAATGATAATGCTTTATATTGAATATTAACGTAGATTTCGTACGTTTTTTTTGTGCATGCTGTTTTTATCCATTTCTTGCCCCTAACAGACACGATCGTGGCTTTAGTTTGTACCTCACTTAGTTATGTATGATTTTTTTTTCTTTTTCTTTCCCTTTTTACATGCTATTTTTCTTTTGGGAAATCGTATATTTCGGTTCCCCTCTTTCTCCCTCCCCTCCCCCAAACACACAAAAACCACTAAGATCAGAGGGGGGACGATGTTAGGGATGATGGGGCGGTGCGGCTTGCGGCGAAACTGCTTCCTGGCCATCCATTTGCTCGGCTTCCGGTTTGCTTGCATCGGTCAGCAGCGGCCAGTTGCGATAGGGACCTGTTTCACAGCTTGCACGGTACGGGTGGAGGTTTCCGGTAAGGGTGTGCGCTGGGTCGGTTGCTGAAAAGGATTTCATACCTTGAGCCGAAAGGGAGATTTCGACACTAAACACACGACGATCGTCACCAACTAATATGTTCTACTCTACACCGGTACCTACGCTGAGGAAGCCGACAAGGAAAACAATTTCCAACGCGGCTTCGCCTTTGAATTACTTTACACGTTAGACTACGTAAAACTATTGTAGCATGTAAGCAAACGGGGGACACTTACTTACTTACTTTGACACGTACTGTAGCGCCTTATATGTAAGCTAGTTTAAAACTAAACAAAATCACCTAGACAGAGCATTTGAAAGCGAAGGAGAAAATGAGATTTGCCACTGTGGAAAGTTGGAATTCATATACACGAACGGAAGTGTACTTAAAACTAGCGACTAAGAGCGGCGGAACGAGATGGTTTGAGCACCGAAGCAACAGGTGCTAGAAGAACGGAAATATATCATAGCTTTAGAGTAACATGACTTTCCGATCCAAGCTAACAATACGATTTAATAGCTTCGTTTTGTTTTACGTATAGACATGTTTTTTTTTGTGCGTGATAAATCCGGAATGATGAATCAATTCTATTGCCTTGATAGCACGAACGATGCGTACCATATCGAACGTCTCCCACCCTCACATCCACTATTTGTTACTCCTTGTTGTAAAGACGATGAAATAAACGCTCAGAAAACGAACGCCAACAACATGTCTTGTGAAGTTTTTTTTTATCAAAAAAACCAACGGAATCGTCTGCCCCCTGCAAGGGATGGCCACTCAACTAGTCGTAGTATAGTATTAAAAATGTATCAATTTCAATTCAATCTCTGGAATTTAATCCAAAATCTCCTTCTTGTTTTCATTCGGTAAAAAAGATAGTACACAGCTGGGATGTGGGATAGTGAGATTTGTTATATTTAAATCGACAGTGACGGACAAAGCAGTAAGACAAGCCCGCTATTATGGAACTGAACGATGAGCTTCACACGGCTGAAGTATAGACTGTCAGTAGATCCTTGCCCGATCGATGGTCTTATCAATTTGTCCGTCACTGATATGATGTGTATGTAATGCTATAAAGTATATGACTCACGGGTAATTTTTTTTTGTTTCAATAGAACGAAGAACGATGTTCCTGAAATTGGAGAACGTGGCATTAGTTTTTGACACAAAAAATAATCTCTTCCGTCAGATGGTCACCTCCGTCTGTTCCAAATGCTCGTCGGCAACTTCCTCCGATTGCCAGTTATTGTTCACATTGTTGCCATTGTTGCCTCCTGTGCCACCTGTGCTCGGTGTGACGGACACACTGGGGGAACTACTGGGCGCACCGGAACTGTTCCCATTGCCCGCTTGATGGACGCGTTGTTGTGATCGACTTGGCTCGCTACTGCAACCGTTTGTCGCTGTCGCAGTCGTTGGATCGCTGTCAGCGGGTTTCTTCTGCACAACGACTGTCCAGCGATCATCAAACGTTCCACCGGAAGCATGTTCAGCACTCGAACCTGCACCACCACCACCACCAATGGCGCTCATATTGCATGCGGAACTCTCCATATCACACACCTGATCTGCCTCAGCCAGATCGTACGTCGTCGAGGAGTACACAACGTTTGAAGAACTCGAAGAACTGACAACAACCCCGGCGGAATCCGCGACACTGTACGCACCAGAACCGGCACCTCCTTCGTTACTTTGTTCACGCTGCGGTTGCACCTCGGCACCGTAGTTCTGCTGACAACCGACACTCCCCATCGCCACCATGCCCGGTGCGGCCGTTATCGCATCCTCTTCCTCGTCCCCTTCGCCCTCACCTTCGACCGCGGACGAACGGAGCAGAATATTGTTCAGGAAGTTCTCCAGATTCGAGATGAACTCATCCTTATCGGTTCGGTTCCAGCTTTCCAGGTGGCGGAGGAAATCTTCCCGACTGAAAACGTCCCCACCGGTTGGGGTAGACATATCCAGCCCTTCTTGCTGCTGCTGCTGCTGCTGCTGATGTTGCTGCTGTTGATCTTCCTGTCCCTGCGCGGATAGGAAGGATGCGGCTGCCAGTAGCGAAGCGGCCGCCGGTGATTGTCCCGATCGGGCATGATGATGGTGGTAGTGATGCTGATGATGATGGTGGTGGTGATGCTGTGCCGTATCACCATACTCCACCGGTGGTGCTCCTGTTCCACCCGCCGCATGATTGAAGATAACACCGGCAATCTTGAACAGAACCGAATCGTTGATGTAATCCACCGAGTTGATCACCGACACAATATCGCCCATTATGATGTTAATGATCTCCGAATTAGCCACCGCTATCGGTACGAGTTGCTCCTCCGGGTTACCGGGAGCAGGGTGGTTCTGTGTGGACGCAGAACCTGGCATTTCTCCGGTGCCGGTAGTTTGAAGGTTTCCCCCTGTTTGTTCTGATCCTGCAGGAGGAGCGTAACGATACTGTTGCTGCTGTTGTTGCTGCTGTTGCTGCTGTTGTTGCTGCTGTTGTTGCTGACGAAGATTCGTGTAGTTCTGTACCACCTCCAGTTCTACACCACCAGCCGGCTGTTCGTTTCTTGGCTCACGGGACGGTGTGTTCCGTGGTTCTCCTTCGCCCGCTAGTGCCGGCTGCGTCGACGAACCGCCGCTCGATGAGGCGAGCAGATTGTTGCTGCCAACGTTGTTGACATGATTTTCCTCCTGTAGAGTCGATTCGATGTACCGATTGTATAGCTCCTGTATCGACTGGAGCGTGCGCTGCCGCAGCGGATCGGACGAGATGAGCTGCAGCTCGCGGAACAGCTGAATGAGAAAGTGGGGCCGAGACTCGTTCGCCGTGATAAGATTCTTCACCTCCTGGTACACGTTCTCCTTCAGCGCCTCGAATAGTTTCGATGTCGATCTAGTTGTAGAAGGAAGCGAGAAAGAAATGCGCATATTATTGGAATGATTTTGTGGCTTCAAACCTTTAAAACTCACTTCGAGTCATGCTGATAGGTGCAGGCGGACGCGAGATTCATATCACCACCACCGGACACGTAGCAACCGCTGCTTCCCTCACCACTCGCACCCGCATCCCGGCAGGAGCGCAACGACAGTGGATACTTCTTGTGACCGCTCGCCTTCGGGTGCGTTTTGTTTGCCAAACCCAGATTGATTGGGTTCGTGTGGAACTGCAGCTCTCCTAGGTCCAGCGAGTTCGATTGGTTTAATGGTGCATGGTGAGAGTGTGGTTGTATTTGTTGTTGTTGTTGCTGCTGCTGCTGCTGTTGTGGTGGTACATGCTGTTGTTGGGATTGTTGCTGAGGACTCGGTCCACCCATCAAGCCGGAGTGTTGTGAAGGTGGTGTTGCTTGGTGATGGTGTTGGTGTGGATGTGGATACGTAAGGCTGGCGTGTGTAGGTGGCGGTGGTCCCGTCGAACTGACTAGCTGAGGTTGTGAGCGAAGCTGTCGAGCTGCTGGAACCGGTTGATACGGTTGCCTAGTGTGTCTTGTGCCGTGTGCCAGATGGGCTTCGTGTTGGTTTGCCTGCATTCCCTGATGCGGCGGATGCTGATGGGTTGGATCGATCGTTTGTCGACTGCAACCATCCTCCAGTGTCTGATCCTGATGTTGCGGATAATTCATCAGTTGGCCCATCTCTTGGTTCGAGTTTGAGCTCAATGAGTTGTTGCGCGTTATATTGATCGTCTGTTGGTATTTGTTGCTCTGATTGTTCATGTACTGATTCGAGGCATTGCTGTTGTTACGCTGCAGCTGATTATTGATCGTATTACATCCACTTCCACCAGTACCACCACCACCTCCACCGACATTACCACCACTGGTGCCAACAACACTTCCGGCACTACCTCCGGACGCACCTGGTCCAGCGGAAGTTGAACATCCTCCTCCACTTCCGCCTACGCCTCCTCCCCCTCCACCTCCTCCACTGCTACCACCACTTCCACCACCAGCACTACCAGTTTGCGAGCATGATTCTTCATTGCTTTTGCAGCTGTTGCTCGATAGGAGATTTTGTCTTGAGTAGCTGTAAAGAACAGAGGAGTTAAGCGTTTGTTAAAGGTAATGAAATCAAATGGAAACAGTTACAAGCAACGAAAACGTGTTAGATGCTAACTATAGAGATTATTCCTTCGAATCCGCTCGGTAAACAATTCGATCTTCTGTTGCACAAAACTCATTTTGCTTTATGAATGTATCGTTTTGAACTTGATCGTTTGGCGCGAGAAAATCAAAACTAATAAGTATAGTTACTAAAGTTTTACACTCTTTTTGAAAATGTCCACACAAATTGTATTAGTTTAGTGAACCATTTCCTGTTTAACGCGAACAGGATTTGAGTATTTTAGTAACTGTTCAAGAATGGATATAAAAGCACAACACATTAGCTTACCACACAAAAATGGATTAAAAGCCACATAGAACTCACAACATCAACAGAAACTTGGGGCAAAATCAAAGGCACAATTAACACTCACATTAACAAAACGCAAACATACACACATACACACGCAAACACTCACTTACCATGGTTCATATCAAAACAGTACCAGACGGAACTAATTTCCGCTTTCCTAAATCTTTACCGACTCTTTCTAAAGCACAGGACCAGATCAGAGGTCCCGGGGGATAAGCAACGAAAAGGATCAGAGGATCGTAGGATCGGAGGAATGGTGTGATCGGTGTGTAATAAGCTATGGGCAACTATCGCAACAACGCATTTCTCTTCCACAGGACTCCACTAATGCTACCATAAATAATATGCCATTTGTGTTCGTAACGCTAAATTAAACTAACCTACGGCTTCTACACTACGCGACGTACATTGAGAGTATAAACATGGCAAGGGCTGGTGATTGTGATTAGTTACCTTCGGAAGTTATCCCAATAATTATTCGCTCTCACACCCGGCAACACCTGATTGTTGAGTGCTTGCGTTTGCTGCTGCTGCTGGGTGGAGGACGAATCCTGTTGGTTGTACAGATTGTGGTTGTTCTGCATGTTTGCGTTCGTCCGGTTGTTGTTGACACTGTTGTTGAGATTGTTGTTGTAGTTCTGGCCAAAGCGTAACGAGGACGAGTGTGCCGGTGGTGGTGGCGGTTGCACCTGCTGCTGGTGCTGGTGTTGCTGCTGTGGATGTTGGCTCAACATTGAACCGCCTGGAGTCGGTGTGACTGGTTGCGAAGCGCTGTTGCAGAGATTGTTTATCATACCTCCGGTGGACGATTCATTGCCATTGCCGGTGGTGATCCCTCCAGCAGCAGCAGCAGCAGCAGCACCACCACCCACCTGATCATCGTAAAGCGCGTTGTTAAGCGTGTTAATGTTAAGCGGACGCACACTCGTACGTAGTCGGCCACTCGGTGGGAGCCCTCCCGGTACGGTGTTAGTATTGTTACGCTGGATTTGCTGATTCACGGGGCATTGGGAAAGCGGCAGCGGTTGCTGTTGAGGCGGCGACATCATCGCATGGGTTTGTGGCATCGTGACAAGCGGACTGTATGGGGATTGCGGAAAGGATTGCTGCTGCTGCTGCTGCTGCTGCTGAAGCAACACACCGGATGATACGATGGGATGCAGTGGGTGGACGTGAGGATGATGGTAGGGAGAGGATTGCTGCTGATGGGACATCATCGGTTGCTCGGAGCGCGCCCGCGTGTACATGTTGGCCGCAGTCGATGTGTTCAGTGAGCCATTGTTTGGTGGAGTAGATTCTGCGCGAATCAATGATGTGCCCGCCATCGGTGGACCGTGGCTTTCGTGCATCAGAAGGCTGCTATTTGTACCGAGTATCCGTTCCTGGAGCTGGAAAAGGAAAGTAGACAATGTTAGAAATGGTTTTTACAAACAATTTATCCTCTAGTTTGAAAAAAAAAATCCACGAACTTTCGTGTATTTGTGCCTAACCAAACAAAACCCTGGCTTTCAACGAAATCGATCATTCACGGCGGTGGCGCCATCTATTATCGAGTAGCTCAACTAAACTTGTTTCTAGATGATCGATTTTTACATACGCAAACCCGATTTTTGTTTCATACTTTAATCCTCCTACTTACCAGCAGTACGGCATTGTTGAGATTGTTAATTTCACGCTGCTGAATCCACAACAGCTGATTACACTGCGTAATGGAATTCATCAGCATCTGCTGCGTTTGCATAATGTGCTGAAAGACGATCGGATCCGGCGGTGTGTTCGGTGTGGCCGCGTGCGGTGGCAGCAGATTTGCTGCCACGCCATACGGACCACCACCCGTACTCCAGCTGCTTCCATACGCGCCACCACCACCCACGTATCCCCCGCCACCGTGATGCGAAAGATCGTACGGGTGCCCGAAGTGCGGACTGTGAGGGCCTGTGTTTGAACTGGACATACCACCACCACCAACACCACCTCCGGCACCAACACCAACACCATTACCAAACACTGGCCACGGTGATGAACCACGATGATCGCGTCCACCCAACACTCCCGGTCCACCAACCGGCGCACCATCCGCGTCTAAATCGCCTCGCTTCAGCCGGTACCGATCCGTGCCCGCATTACGATTGCAAATGTCCGGCATCGGCGGTGGAAAGCTGCGTGTGCTGCTCGACTGATAGCTGGCCGATTCGAGTTGCGCGTGCGCAAAGATGTCCGACGTGACACCCGAGTCGGCCGAATTCGTTTTCGAGTCATTGGTCGCATTACTGCCGGCCGTGTTGTTCTGCAGCGAACCACTGATGGCGGACGGTGCCGGTGGTGGTGGAATAGAAGCGTGATGCGCGGACGGTGTACCACGATGGTTGTGCGAACCGCTGCACGATTCCACCGACGAGGACACGATGGACGAGGGACCGGCGGTAAGTTTCGGTGCGGGTGGTGGCGTTTGTTCGCGTGCCGCCACACCTTCCGGTGCCGTCACTGCGGAGCGCGATAGTTCGGCGTTCTTCTTGATGCTCTGCGTCATCTTCTCGATACGCTCGAGTTCGCGTCGCTTCTGCTCCAGTTCCGCTTTCAGTTCCATCTGCTGACGCTCTTTCGGGCCCATGGAAACGCGCGGTCCGGCTGCTCCATCGGCCAACGAAACGAACGAAGCGACGTGATTGGTGAGCTTTTCGTTCGACTGGCTCTGTGCTTGCTGCTGTAGCTCGAGCACGTTGTTACGCCGTTTGTGGAGATCGTTACGGGCGTGCTTGAGACGATCGCGTTCGGCTGCGATCGATTTAGCCTGCTCGCGCAGATCCTGCGTCATGGCGTGCAGCGCTTCGACGCGTTTGTTCAAATGCTCACGCTCCTGGTTCGATAGTTCACTTCCGTCGCCCTCGTTCGGGATGGTCGTTCCATTCGGGAGCAGTGTAAACGGTGCGGAACTCATCGACCGCGAGCGACTTCGACGCTGCCGGTGGAGAGCTTGCTGCTGCAATGCGATTGCTGCCGCTCCTCCGTCCTCTTCCTCCTCCTCTTCATCCTCATCCTCTGGGGCATCTTCTTCTTCGTCCTCTTCCTCTTCATCGATCGATTCGTGGCCCGTCTTCATCTCGATCAGCTTCACCGTGTCCATCATTTCCTTCAACCGCCGCAGCTGCGTCTTCATGGCGTTGATTTCATTAATCTTCTCGCTCAACATATCCGCCGTCCCGTTCAGGAGCGATGCTTCCTCCTCGTTCAGCTGACCCTCATCTTCCTCCCCACCATCATCAGCTGTTCGCTGGACGGTGGGCATTCCTTCCACCGTGGCCACCGCGGGATTCAAACCAGCACCGGTGCTCGTCCCGTCCATCGTGCTGCCGGAGCCATTCAGGAATATCTTTGTCGCATTCCTGGCATCGGCTGCCGTTGCTGGGGCGTGCGTCAGCTCGATCGGTACGGTGCGTTGGCTGGATGGTTCACCACCATCAAACTGCCGGTTGGCGTCCATATTCAAATTCTGCAGCTCCGATACGAGACTGTGCATCTGGCTCTTCTTGTCACGCAGTTCCGCGAACTTTTGCTGCAACAGTGCTTGATCGGCTAGTACGTCCGCAGTATCGTTATCACCACCGAGCATGTTGCTCAGTTCCTGCTGGTTCTGAATGAACGTCGAAAGTACACGCATCCGCTCCATGATGCTACCGATGCCGTCCTGCACCTGTTCCACCGTTTGGAACGATTCGATCGGTGGCGCTACACTGTCCGTGTGCATCTGACGGATCGATTCCATTTCCTGCAGCTGCTGACGGGCGGCTTGCTGCAGGCGCAGCAGATGGGCCTGCTGTTCTTTCAGTGCCTGCATGTTTTTCGACTGTGCTTCCGCACGGTAGCGCAATTCTTCGGCAGATACCGACGGTGGCACCGGAGTGGTGGATTGGTTCGTGCTGATGCTTTGAACCGATTGTGGCCGAGGACCACCACCGAGCTGCAAGTATCGAAAGGTAAGCGTTAACACGGGAATACTAGTAGTGGCTTGTATTGAGCGATACGACATCGAAAGGAGTTAAGTGAGGAAGAGAATTGTTACATTTGTTCGTGTTTGCCAAATCACGAAAACACGCGAGTATTGCTGGACAAGTCGTAAAAGAAAAAGCGATTAATCATCCTCAAGAAAACAGCGTTAGTTCCAACATGCAGGCTTGGGGAGGTAAAAACAACACCACAAAACAACATTTATATAGCCAAATCTCACTTGTTTGCATGTAAGCGACAAGCAACACTCTTCGAATAGTGTTGCAAACAACGCATGCAGGTCTGGTAGACAGACAGAGAGAGAGAAAAAAAACCACAGGCACAGGCAAACGCACCTCCGTTTCGGAGTGCCGAACGTCCTCCAGCGTAGTGGAGTTTATCGGCACAAAGTAACAACTCTCGTCCCCCATACTTCTCCGTACAGTTGTCGTGTGCCACTCACGTTATCAAGCTGCACCGATGAGATCAGATTCGTGGTCAGTTTGATGTACTCCTGGATTTGGTTGAGCGTATCCTCGACCGTAGAGCTAGCGGTGCCGAGTGCGGGTAGCGCCGTTGACGCGTACCGTGAACCGGATGATGTCGACGGTATTGCAGCGGCTGCGAGTTGTTGGTGTTGCTGCTGCTGCTGCTGCTGTTGGTGTGTTAGTTGCTGATGATGGTTGGAGTTTTTGTTCAAATTCAGCTGATTCTGGGAAGCTCCGTCCGGTACGCGATAACTCAAAGGGGATGAAGTGGATCGCGTTTGTCCCGCGTGTCCTCCTTGGTGCTGCTGCTGCTGTTGTTGGAGCAGTAGCAGAGGGTTTAGAATGTGCTGCTGCTTCGGGATGACTCCCGTGCCGGATGTGCCACTGTGGAGAATGTTATTGATGCTGTGCGTGGAACCGATCCCACTAGCGGAAGCACCCTCGTTCAGTCGGAACGTTTGTTGAAGGGCCGAGTTCGGGGTGGTAGGAATTACCACACCCACTGCGGTGTTGTGCGGTTCGCTTTGCTCTCCTCCAGTGCCTTCGTTTAGCAGATTTCGTCGCACGATCGGTCGCACCGGTATGTAGCGGCTGTTATCTTGTAGCGAAAGATTATCTACAAGGTCGAGAAAATTACTTGCGATTAAAAATAGCCAATCGAATTCAAAATTATTTCCTAATAATGATAAGGACATGTCAAAGAAGCTCGCAGTAGCATTTCTAAAGATACTGAAGCGAACACGTCACAGTTTGAAGGCCACCCGCGAACGGGATGCCGATTGTGGGAGGGTGCGTTTATCGCCACACACCTTGACGCAAGCAAGCGGACCTCTAAATTTAGCTCATAAACGGGGGATTCGCGTCGTCTGCATAAAGAACACCACCAACCAAACGTGTAAGTGCGACAATTTATCTCGCAACGATTCCATGTCAGAGGAGGTAATTTCCAAATCGATAAAACAGGTATCTTCTTGACGTGGTGTTATGTTTCAATTCCTTTTCCCATCCGGTAATGATGCGGACGGGAAAACGAATTCCATTCAATTTAAACGAATTCCAATCATTTTCTACGTCCTCTTTCACGAATTCCTAGCGCTTTTTTGATCGACCGTGACTCACCGATTTCGTAACAGGTGCCTTCACCGGGTGTCCGATTGTTGCGGGGTTTCAGGAGAATATTCTGGCCTTGCTGCTGCTGATGGTGATGCTGTTGGCCGCTCGTCGAAGGTTGTTGAGAAGCGCTGAACTGGTGCTGTTGTTGCTGTTGGTGGGAATTGTTGTTTTGCACCACGGACGATGATGCACCGGAAACCGTCGCCCAATCAACGAGAACCTTTAGAAGGAAAAACACAGTGACTGTCGCGGTAAAACAAGGAAGCACGCTTTCGATTATCATTGGCCAGAATAACGTCTACGGTTGCCGATTTGCTGCGACAGACTAGCAAGACCACTGTCCGTCCGTGTGCCCGATCGGTCCGGTGTGCTGGTGTGATGCGCGAAAATTGCCCTTCCGTTCTAAAATTAGCCCCACGATTTTGCCCCGAATTTTCACGATGCCACGCAAAGTGTGCGCATTCGTGAGGGTTGCTATTCACGTTTCTCCCGCACAGTTTTTCACCGATCATCTTAGGAAGTGGCCGTGTGTAGCGGCGTCGACGGTGGATCGGCGATGTAAACAACATAAACTTCCTATGAAATGGTACTCCCGTCAAGTTCGTGCTGTCTCGTTTGTTCTTACGTTCAACTGCTGCTGGAAATCATCTCTCCGGGTCGGGGCGACTATTTCCTGTGGGACCGAGTTTTTCTTCGACGATTTCGATTTGGGCTTGGTGCCCGTTTGCCGGTTGTTGCTGTTGTTCGCATTGTTGTTCTGATTATTGCTCGAGCCCGGGGCCATCTTTAACGTGGGTGTAGCTGTAGACACTGCAAAAACTACGATTGCTACGAATGCACAGATGCACTCTATTAAGACATCTCAGGGCGGCCAGACAAACGGAGGAAACACTGGAACTGGAACTGGAACTTTTCCTCTACAAACCAAGAAAACCGATCAACTACGATATCAAGTGAACAATTATTGATAGATTTTTCGATAAAACCTATTTTTTGCATGTAAATTAAATGATTTCACAGCACTTCACAGCCTCCCACAAGCAGTTTTTTTTTTCTAAAGTTTCTGTATGTTTTATTCTCCAGAATGTCACCTCGTAGCATAAGTTTTGACATTTATGCTACAGGGTTAGGCGCATGAGTTGAAGAGTACAACTATTCGATCGGGATGAAATATAACATTTTAAAAAATTAATTGACAGATTCAAAAAATAATTAAATGAACAACGAAATAATAATTTGCGCTATGGTAGCGTATGTAATAGTGTTTGTGTCGATTTTTTTTTCAAATTTTCACTTGACAGCTACCACAGTCGAGGCTGCACTTGAAGGTGTAACATTTGTCATTAGTTTGTTATGCTGTTGTTCTGCTGCTGTTGATATTGTTGTTCTTGTTCTTCAAAAACAAAAAAATTGTCGAAGGGAGAGGTCACGCTGCCGCGCTGCCGAAGTTTTTGAAAATTACTTCAAAAAGTGCGTATATTGCTGTGTAGAAACAAAATAATAGATTTTCCGGGGCTGGATGAATCTAAGGGTCGATTAAAGATCAAAACAGCAAAAAAAGTCATGCATTCGGACGAACCGCCGGTCGTCCATTCGTGAAATTGTTGCAGTTGTGTGGTGTAGTGCGTGTAAACCACTTTTCCGATGTGCAAATTGTGATTGTTGTGTGGGCCACTTCCGGTGGTGTCGTTAGAACGTCCCGGAAAAACGCGTCGTGTGAAGCGGGTAAGAAGAAAGGGGTACGTGAGCGGGGTGGTAACGAGGGGCAGTGCTGAAATTTCAGGTTGTTGATAGACGAACGGGGTGCGTGTGAGCGGAACAGTGACGGTAAGAGATGAAACATTAGGCATTCGTGAGAAGCAAGTGAGAAAAAGAGAGGGAGCGTGAGTGAGAGAGAAAATACAGAAAACCACCACCCTGAATGTCGGGCGAAGAAAGGGAATGGGAGTAATAAAAACATAATGCCTACACTGAGAACGCACATAAATGCATGTAGAGGTTGGGGAATGGAGAAACATAAATTGTGCAGTTTTTTTTATCGATACGTTTTTGTCTTGCTTTGCGAGGCCGGTGCATCTCGCGGGAATAAAATGTGTGCTAAAAATTGTATAAAAATGGAACTGATTACCAAACCGATTACTGCGATGAGATGGGAGCAAAAGGCTCACCTTGCAAGTGATAAACCGATTATCTCGTCTAAGAGCAATTTTACACCAATACACAAAAAAAATCTTCACGAAACAATCGAACACTCTATTTCTTTTGTCTTTTTGGTCTAGTGCGTGTTGCTTTCGGTGGACAATGCTTCTATTAGTGTACGTCTATTTGTGTGTGTGTACGTAAGCAATAAAATATTGCATACATTGTGTGTGGTTCGGTTGTGTTGTCCGCTACTTAAATATTCATTTAGTGTGCGCAAACACACACAGAATTGTGTTTCTCCTTCCTGCTCACTCACGCTGATGTGGAAGCATTGCCTCACTGGCCGTAGCACGGGACGGATAATGCGTGTTTTTTCTTGTTGCCTCGGTAACGTCGAACAACAACGCAACTCGTCCGTCGTCGGGTGGTGGTGGAACGAACATTAATTTGGCGTCTTCTTCTTGATTCAAAGTGCGATTGATTAAAAGTAGTGCAAATGTGCGTGATGCTTGTGTTTGTTTAATTTGTTTAAATTATAAATTATAAATCATAAATTCCTGGTGTAATAATTTAATCTCACAATTTCTTCTTTTTATTCTTCCACAGAACCTTTCGTGTGCGGGTGTGTGCGTATGTGTGCGTCGCAGTGAGAATTGTTTCTGCCACCGAGAAAATACGCTTTTCCCGATAGAATCGCTTCCGTGTGAATTATCTATAGAGTGTGCAAAATATCCAATCAAAAGGAATGGAATACGGCTAGTGAGTGAAGGTGTGTGTATGTGCATCGTACGAAAGGGCGAAAGTGTGTGTGCGAAAAGAAGAAAAAAAAAGAATCGTCCTAAGTGAGAGCATTAAATGTCTCGATTGTGAGTAGTGTGTGTCCTCCGTTGGGCGTTAATGTATTCCCCGGGCCGTCGTTGGTCTCGTCTCGCCACACCACGAATCGGTCGTTAAGGGAAGCGGAGAGTAGGGGAAGTGTGAGGTGGGTGCGGCGGCGAGCTCGCATTTACAAACGAGTGCATTATTGCATTTCTCATTAAAGGAAAGTCAGCTGCATCGTTCCCTGCGCCGCTTCCTTCCGTTTCGCTTTCCTTCGAAGCCGGCTGTCAAAACGACAGATTTGTCACGGTGAATTAAAAAAAAAAGAAAGAAGAATCGAATCGTGAATTTTTGGTCGGTTTTGTTTTGTGCATTGTTTCGCGGTACGGAAATAAAAGCAAAAGGGAAAAAAATAATTTTAAAAATCTATTCAAAACCCGTTTGGCCCGAAATCCTACACCACCACCACCAATACAACCATCATATACAGACTGCTGGTGGAGAGAAATCGCCCCAAAGAAAAACAACGCAGCAGCAGCAGCATCATCATCATCATCAACGACAACACGATCCGGCGGCGCGCAAGTGCCGGGCACAACATTCACTCGTTCAGGTGGAAATAAAAACATCAATACTGAATCCGGCGCGTAATACCATCCAAACACCAGCAATAGCATCGAGCGGGACGGGAAGCGCAAAAGCAACCCCAACAGCATCATCATCATCATCATCATAGCCAACGCCATCGTCACCAGACGGCCCGATTATGGATATCAGGGTGAGTTGTTTAAATGACAGCTTTGACATTTTAAGGGCTCGGTGGTTTATGCTGCAGGGAGAGGCATTTTCCGGGAAATGGGAAAAACAAACAGGCTTCGACATGGGAATGGAAATACTCGTTTTTTCGTGGGAATATGAAACACTGGTCCAATTATTCAATTTAACGCACTTGTCGCATTTCACGTGTTTGTGAGTGGAAGTTTAATTGCTTAGATTTTTATTTAAAGTTTGGTGATAAAATTACCAAAATTGTTCCGTGGTTTTATTTCGATAAATGCGAAAAAATTAAGTTAAGTTGAACATATAACTGATAAATGATTTTAATCTTGGAAAAAAAAAATTTAATTGGCAATGTTTAATGGATTCCTTGGTTTACAAGGTTGCAAACTTGTCAAACAAATAATCCAATGAGACGTAAATAATAATCCCCACAATGCGCAACTGCAAATGCTTTGTTATATTTATCTTCTCGGAAAAACGAAACTTCCACCGAGTGTGAGCAGTGGTAAACGTGATTTGTTTGCCGTACCTATTGCGTTTTGAGCTACACTTGAGCCACATCCGTAATCCCTCGGGGAACTCGGGGAGGTTGTGTGGCGGTTCTTTGGGAAGATAATTTCATGTTAATTTCTTTGCTACTCGTAACCTGCAACCCCTTGTTTTCGACCCGGCACACTCGCTTGCGTGATAACGCCCTAGTGGTGTTTGCTCTGCTGCAAGTTCACTTTTCCTTATCATACTGGATGGGACGAACATACGGACACATACGCTGCACTTCAGGGGCACGTTTGGTGGAGCAGTCGCAGCTGAGGAGTGTGCGATCTCCGATCACACACATACACACACACACACACACACATTTGCTTTTGTTCGGTTGAAAACATTGTTTACTTTTCCCCCTAACTCTATTCCTTATCAGTCACACGAGACGGAAAGGTCTCGGAGCGGTCGTTCAACGAAACGATGTTGCAATTGAAGCATTTTTTTTCGCGAAGTAGTAGAAACAGAATAATAGAACGTGGCTCTAAACAATTGATAAGTAAATTAGAATTTTTAAACCAGCTTTCGAGTATGAACTAAAATCAAAATTACTACACAATTTAATCTTTTACTTAGTTATGGTTCATAAATCTTCTGCTAAAACCTGTTGGGATTTACGAGCATGCTAAAGTGAAGTTTGATTGGATGTTTAGAAAAACTTCCAATTAGCTTTCGAGCATCTTGGAATATACAATCAATTTTTAATCGTTTTTCGAAGCCTTCTAACCCTAAACGCTAACAACTATAAGCGTTTATTGGTTCCTATTTTTAAAACTCATCACAACTATGGCTTCACACACCGAAACGAAGACTCTTTCGGCGTAACAAAACGTGGATAACGTTCGCCTTTTTTTTTAACCAAAGATACTTCACGTTTTAAGATGGATGATGATGGTCCTCTCGAAACAGGTTTTTTTTCCTTCCTCCAGCCGTTGGTGGCGGCGGCGGCGGCGGCAGCAGTGGCGGCGACGGCGGTAAAATCGTCTTTCATGTCAGGGAAAGAAAATGAACGTTTTTTATTATTATTTTTCTAAAAACCCCAAGTTTCTAATTTGTTCCTCCATGATTCGCTGGGTGAACAAATTGTCATAAATCGTCAAACATCATGGAGACGATCGAGATTCGATGCCCCAATGCTAAATACCCGTTTCTCCCCACAAGCGGACATGTTTTTCGCTTTGCGATTTTATTGCCTAGAACGTGCAGGATGCTTTCTGCTCTTAGCTGATCATAAAATCTGACGGTATGGATGAAGAACGATCCAGAGTTGTTGGGGTTCCAATAAGATCTAACTCCGCTCTTTTGTCACGGCTTAACCACATGCGTTCCGGATGGTTTTTTTTTGCCTTGTGGCACAAGGGCACAACCCGTCATCGTATCGTTTTATTGCTCGTCCCTGGGGGTCCTTGCCTGCTCTGAGTGTTTTCTTTCCTTCCTGTAACGCGAGGCTTTCCGGCTCGCGAAAGAAATGCTTGTGAGGTTCGTTATACATGGCTAGCGTTCAAAGGAGGAACCTCTTTTTAGGATAGGAGTGAATTGTAAAACATTACCCGTTTGGCATCGTTGCTCCGTAATTGGCGATTTATTGTAGTATAATTCGAGAATTTAACTTCCTTTCAGAGGTTCGCCGAGGTTTGACGCGCAAGGTTAATATTTAAACTTTATTACGCTTGCTCACCTTCTCACCGGGACAGCTCATGAGATGCAATTTAGTGGTGCTCCAAACGACCTCGGTTCGATTCAAGCACCACGAGATGATGTGCTAATTAAGCGCGTTGAAAAAAGAATAAAACTTAAGAATGTGACTATGTTGGCTCTGCGTGTAACTAAAAGTATCAATCGTTGGGGAGGGATTACCGGTAATTACGGGCAAACAGCATCCACTTTTCAAATGCATGTCGTTTGCGTGTCGTTACGTCACTTAACAGTGACGAGAACAAACTATTTCATTCCTAAAATAGAGTAGCCGGATATTTATAGAAACCGCTCGAAGTACAGCATGGCCGCGGAAAAATCGATAGTTAGCACTCATCAGCATGCGTCAAAAGTGGACTGTGTATAATAAAGAAGTGGTGGCTTTGTGAGTAAATATTAAGCTCCACCAACGATCGCTTACTATTGTTGGAACATCTGCAATAATACTTTTATGTTTTACTTTGTATAACATTATTTTTATGATGGCCAAAAAAGTAAAAAAAAATGGCACAGGGGATAAAAGTATGAGAGTATTCAAACGATCCAATTTGATAATTTTTAAATGTTACTTCAATTACTAAATTTTGAAGTACATTGTGTGATAATGAAAGAATTTAACACGAATCTTTCCAATCTAATTTTAATAATGAGGTTTTTAGATACCAAATGAAAGTGATTATTTTAACCTAGCAATTTCAATATCCATCCAGTGAAAGTAGCAATCGATCGCCAACAGGCCAACGAAAGGTACATATTTTTAAATTTTCATTAATTTTTATTGGTCAATTTCGTTCTCACTATGTTTGCAATATTAGCATCTCGTTGATTGATTGGCTAATTCTGTGTGCAGGCTTGGGATATAAATAAACTATCGATTACTGTTTCGTGGCATGGTAGGAAAACTCCTTCGTTCTTGGAAATTGTTTTTTTTTTCCTAGCAAAAATTGTATGCTGCTTAACTGGACACAAAAGTAGGTCACTTTGTTCGGAGTCAGTGCTTGTGTACGTGGGCGTCGGCTTAGCCAATCTTCGACTTACAGCTCAACAGTGATTTTAATCTGAAATCAACTGGCAAACACACACATACACTCATCTGTGTATATATGCACACATACACAAAGCTAAGCAAACGTGACTATCAGCAGCAGAACCTGGCCACACACGCCCCTGTAGTGTTTGGAGGGTGAGAAACCAACCGTTCGACCAATATATGGTGCCTTCTGAAATGGTATTTAATTTTGGGCTCTCGGTAAACCACACTTTGGGCATGTAGTTACATTGTGGTGGTGGTGGAGCAGGTACGAGGTACGAGAACAAAAACATAAACCACATACACACACACACACACGCATACAAACACCCAACAGGTGGAATTTTGATCTATTGATATCGGTGAATGGTGCTGGTAAAAGGAGAAAAACGCACAGAGCATTAATTATTGGAATGGGAGGTGAAAGCATGTTTTGGAGCACGCTGGCTGGCATATGGTGCTTCGCCGCCCTGAAGCGAGCATTATTTATCTAGCTCTTCTGCTTTGATCTCATCTTCACTTCACTGAATTAAACTATGGAGCGCGGATTTTGCGAACGATTTCTCATGTCACGTTCAGATGGGTTATGTTTGTGTCTAATATTTCTGCTTCTATTGTAATCAGATAATGTTTCGATCCGATCCGATCGAACGCATGTGCGAATTCGTTTTAATTAGCGTTGAAAATAAGCTTTTGATGAATTCCATCATTTACCGGTGCCTTCGGAAGAGAGAATTCTACAATTGTTTTACGGTGTACAAATTGAATGATAATTTTAAACAGACTAATTTTTTATTCGTCATGAAAAGTTTTGACACACAAATTGAAGCTAAATTTTACAACAACTCGTTGAGAAATAACAAAAAAAAACACACTAATCGATGGCTTGCCAAATGGTGAAAAAATAATTCTCCTGACGTAGCTCTAGAATACGCGCTCGGTTGCCATGCAGGAGGGAAACGGTCTCGAATGGTGGTTGCACAGCGTGTTTGTCCTTTCGGGCTCGTCTGAGGAGAACCGGTTTTTATGTGTGCTATCTGTTGTTTTTTTTTCTTCTCTCCCGTTTGTACAGCTGGCAGAGAACATTTTTGTGTGTACAATTGAGACTTTAAGCGACGTTTAATGAGACCGATAGCTTGTCATAGAAAATAATATATTGTGATAATTCGAATTAAAAAAAATTACATTTTAGCCAGAAAAAAGTCAGATTAATTAGCTCTTGGAATCGTTTTGAAAACATCTAGAAACAAAAGTTTTTTTTTTTTTACAACAAAACTCATAGTTTCCTTTTTTGTTTAAGGAAAACAGTGTTTTCCTAAACTCCGATGGTAACAAGTCAGCACCGGAACGACATTTGATCGTTGAGCTGTGTCATTCGTGAGCCTGCGTCAAGCGACGCATGCACTGAAGAAAACAGCATCCGTTCGCTTCCGTTCGCGGTCTAATCGGAGGCGGTCGGAGTCACGGTTGGAACGGACCGAAATCGGTGTGAAAATTGAACACAAAAAAGAAGGTCCAACATCATCGCCTAAATGTCGCTTGGAGGAATGCAAAGCTAAGCTCTGCTGCAAGGAAGGAGGCCGCCGACCCGACACAAAAAGAATTACCAGAAGCGGGCGAATGAGAAGAACCTTTCGGTCAGCAGACAGACAGCAAGTTTAGCCTTGCCCGTATGGTGTTGTGTGTGTGTGTGTGTGACTTAATTGGTAATTGAATTTTCCTCTTTTTTTCGTTCCATCGTGCGTATTTGGAGAGCGTGTTGGTTGATCGCGTTCAGTGTGTGGTGATTGGGGAAATTTTTGAGAAAAAAAACAGTACATCCTTTGATATTATTGAAAATAAGAATCAACAAACATTTCTTATGCTTCATTAAATTGTGTTAAATTATTCATCAACGTATCAAAATTATCGTTTTTAACTAACCGTGATCTGAATATTTGAATCCATCATACGCGTGGAGAATACATTTTGTTTTTCTATAACAAATTTTGAAAAGTAATTTTGAATAGTTTTAATATATGTTCGTTAACTCGCTTGTCCAAATGCTTTGAGACAAAGATCAAAACTGCGACTTATTTTCGCAAACCTTTATCTAGAAATCATGTGGTTCCCTTGTTTATCATCACTTTCGCTGCGTCGTAAATAGTTTCCCCCCGGTGTGTATTGGTAACATCACCACGCGTTCCTCTCCATATTGGGAACGTAAATCTCACTGCTCGCTGGTTTGCCTCTGTTTGAGTATTATTGGTAAGTTGTTTATTTTCCTTTCGGGCAATGTTGTCCCGATGGTGCGCCGTGGGAGATGGAGGGAAAATGGACAACAAATTTTCCGGAACCGCGCGATGTTTTGTATTCAAAACGCAATCAAAATGCTGCAGGTCGTGTTTGAAGATGGTATGCAACTAAGTTGTTAAGCAACAGCTCCGTCCGCAGATTGATGACGAATGTGAAATACCACCCACCTCCCATCCTTCCATCTCATTCGGTTCGGTAATTGTTGTGACCGCAGATCCCCCTCGTCCCTGGTTCGGTTTCACAATCCGTCCCGAGGTCATACCACATGAAGTAAATTCATAAATTGATGCTGGTTGGTAGAGACCAATTTGATGATCGCGATGATGACGGTAGTGGCTGATGATGATGGTAGTCGGAATATGTCTCTCATACTTCTCGTGCTCGTTTCGATCTCCTCTCGGGCTGGGGCTCTCCCAATCGAAGGGTTTTTATGTGGGCTGGTGGTGATGTTAGCGAGAGAAGAAGGCAATCTGGTGCCAGCCTGGGCTTCCATAAAACGTGGTCCGTTTTTTTTTGCTTTTTGCCCTCTCGCCGCTTGTTTAGGTGCACGATTTGAATGGTGGAAGGTTTTTTGCGTAAACGTTAGCAAAACTCGGTGAGGTTATTTTTGTATGATAAATTGTTTCAACACTTTGCACGTTGCCGTGAAAGGCACGAAACGCATCGCGCTACACTTTGTATGCGATGAATGCGCATTTTTGATTTGCAAAGTCATGGAACGATTGCGTGATCGTTCCGTGTCCCGTGCATATGGTTTGTTTCCCACTGCATAACACCGTAAGGAGACTAGGACAAAAACTGTTTGTTTCTTCGTAATAATGTGCCATTAGAGTTTTAACATGGAAAACATCGATTTTTTCAACGAGAACGAAAGGATAATTGTGTGTGTTTTAGTACATAATAACTTTTTAACTTTTCTTAGGAACGTTTCTATATTTTATGAAACTTGTAGTCGTTTTTAATTTTCTTTAAAATGATCTATACCGCCTTAGCAACATGACACACACACACCAGAGCAGAAACAGAACACTCTTTTTCTCGTAGAGCGGAGTTGGGAAGAAACTTTTGATTATGCACTTCGATTGTTTTTTTTTTCTTCTTTTGTGTTCACTGTGATGTTTTTCCGGTTCCGGCGTTGGTTGCAAACGTTGCTCCATTCCGTCAGTTTAAATGTGTGTTTGTGTGTGGGAAAGCCGATAACTTCCGGCTACCACAGCCACCGGTTTTTGCTTTACGGATAAACATTTACCCCTGCGCGCGATTTTGTTTCTTCGCTTCTATCATGGAGTGTTCATTTTATTCCACCGAAAGTTTCA
>JXWZ01006850.1:0-11015 GCA_000956215.1 Anopheles farauti No. 4 | reverse complement strand
AGATAGGCATTGCGATAATAATGAACGCCTAAGTGCATTTCCGAACAATAAATTAAAATTTTTGATAAAAACAATTCTAACCTATGTGGCGCCGAAACAATGCATTATCCGTTTTAACAAATCCCATCCATCATGTGCACTTAACTTTCTCGTCTGTTAGCTAATGGAACAGTAAAATGAAAATTATTTTACATGCTGAATTCCGTTCCCTCAAAAATGAGTGAATAATCTGTCTGACATAAGCATCAAAAGTGCCCTTTCCACTTTGGAGCCGAAATTATGGCGAAAACTAATGAACGAAAGTCCACAAAACTGTTAGCGAACAATCGTCAAATTTTCCATCAGTTCAGGTTGTTCCGAACATTTTCCAGCCGCGTCATAGAGCAAGCAAATGTTGGCGTAAATTTAAAATGATTGATGTAACACTCGGTGGGAAACCAATCTCCCACTGTTTAGCCCCACTGACTGGTAGGTTTCGTAGCATTCGTTCGAATTGTTCAACCAACGTCACATTTTAACACCAATCGCCCGTCCATCATCATCAACATCAATCGCAGGGGCCGTATTTTATTTGCTGTTCCGTGGAGAGGAAGTGGATAAAAGTGAAGTGATTTTATTGATGATTGAAAAGATTTGAGTTTGTTTTATGATGTCTATCGTTGTGGTTGTGTGGTTGAGCATCGATTTCCGACACGTCAAACAATCGTTTTATGATCCATGCAAACAGTGCTTTATTTGACCTTTTAAATAATGAACAAATGGATGATGTTGATGGTTCAATGAATGGTAGAGCTGATTTACATATTGTGTATGAAGTGTTTAGCTAAGCAAAATTCGTTTTGTTTTTTAGTTATTTTTGTTATTTTATAATTCAATGCAAATTAGTCCATTACATACTTCAGACGGCGTTGTGACGTTTTGGCATCCACCATATTCGAGCACGATTTTTAAAGCACCATTATTAAAGATGTCCAAGAAATAAAATGAAGTGGGTTTTTATTGTGTATCTTGCCGTATATACAATTACATGCAAAACATCGTTCTTGTTTCCAGGAAAAGCATGCGCGAATGCGACGACTTGTGTGCGATAGAAAAGTTGCTTCTTTCTTTCGGACTAGGGCCACTTTTATTATCTTCTCTCGTGATCTTATGTGTACCGATTCTTTGAAAACTGAAATTATGATTTTAAGATATTTTCCACGAAACGCGAAGATAGCAACATTGATACTGTGGCTTAATGCACAACGTCGTACCCAGGTCGAGGTACAGCATGCCACAATCTGACCTGCCGTTTCATACCATCGTTTGAAGCAAAATGGGCGAACCGCGAGCAAAACCATACTCTACCGATGGAATTGTAATTTTTTTTTTCACATTTTACGGCACATAACCACAGCCACGTCTCCGACCAAAGATGAGGCCTATCTGTGGTTAAAGTGCCAGATTTATGCGTTTCGATTAGAACACCGGGTTCAAAATTGGACCAGCAGCCCAGGAGCGAATTTGTTGGTACTTTAATTGTCGTTCTCCACACAGCAAGCCACCAACGACCGTACCGCCCATAACGGATGGGCTTTAATTAAAGCTTTTACTTCTTCGATACCAGCGGTGAGGGGTTTTGGGTAGTAGGAAGGACCCCTTCGTCGAATCAGTGTGCTTGTTACGATCGCTTCGGTTGACTTGGTGGAGATGCTTTTCACCAACCGACCCGTGAGCTACACCCAAGACTTCGATACCATGTCATTAGGTCATTAGTTTTAACGTTTACGTGCGTGAGTCAGCTTTACGGCGAGACATTCTGTCCTTCTCATACTCTTCCACGGCAAAGATTCGTCTCGCACGATGTTCAAGATCAATAACTGCGGTGGGTGTGTTTTAGCTCCTCGTTCGCACCGTGAAGAGCGGGTGTTGTAAACCGCACACTTGCTGTGATGTGTGTCTGTGTTGGTGGGTTGGAGGAGTGGGCTACCGAAACTGGGCGCAGTAGCTGTTAAACAGCCGTAACGACAATGTTACTATGGGGTAATGCTTCCCGGCGAGCGAAGCGACGAGCAGACATAAAGCTGGTGAACTTATTAGTGGCACCGCTCTAGGCATCGGTGCGTTTGAGGGCTGGTGATAATGCGATACGCTTACGGAGCTTTTTGTGGTTTTTCAAGGCAATTTCCAAAAATTGTTCGTAGAATACTTGGTACGGCTTTTGGGTGCCAATTTGAAATGATAAAAAAAACACATTTGTGAAACCAAAAGTATGCGTTGTATAACATACATTCGTTTGTTTGAATAAATAAGATTGTATGAATACGTTCTTTTAGTACATATCAATCAACATTAAAAAAGAGATCAAACATACAATTCAATCGATAATGTACACAACAGCACTCAAGGATCACTCAAGTGTCATATTGTCAAAACGCGATATACAAATACACATCTAAATAGTGTGATTCGTTAGCGCCACGTTTTAATCAACCGTATCTGCCTCTCTCTTTCTCGCCACTACTTTGTACGGTGTTTTCATTACTAACTATTTCGTCAAACCATCGTCTACTCTTCTTCCCTCCCTAGGTTCGATACCTACCGCGCCGGAAAACATAACCGTCACCTTCCTGACGCCAACGTCGGTACGCGTCTCATGGCAAACTTCGATGGATCCGCACACGCTGCCAGTTGACAAATACGATGTCACGTACAAGCCGACGGACGCCAGGTAATCAGCAGATGAGTTGTCGCGCAGTGTTTGCAGTAGACGTACCGTACCGTAGATGGTGGTAGATTCGTTTGTTTTTCGTTTCATTGCACAAGATTCTAATTTTGTCTTCCTTTTCGTTTCACTCATTCGCTCGAGACATTTTGCTTCAGTTTACGATCCGAATCGATCCATCGATGGATGGATCTATACGGTGACCACCGCACGCAGCTCTCCTGAACACGGCACATAGATATAGGACGAACGACCTGTTTGTGGTACATTTGATGCATGTAAAGAGTTTGGTTTGTGTCCATCGGGAGAGCTGCCATTTATTTGCACATGGGATGTTTTCTGTTATGCAAGGTTTTACATGCATTGGATATGAAATTGCGTTTATGTTTGCGTTTATGTTTGCGTTCATGTTTCACGATGTTTCGCCTTTGCTGCTTTTTCGTCACTATTGTTTTCAAAATTTATTCACTCATGAATCGTATTCAAAACCATACATATGTGTATTTGTGTATTTGTGTAAAAATCATTTACCATTAAATGGTTCATCAAAAATTATAGTTGAGCGTTGAGTGAACATCATTTCATCGATAATCATAACAATCTGCACAAGTACATGATTATGAATGGTTTATATAACTTGTCAGTAATGTTTCAATGTAGGTTTAAAATTATTGAACTTTTTGTTTATACATTTTAAGGACGATGCATCGATTTGTTATGTCTTCATAAAAAATACTTATAAAAAACATTTTATTACAAAACATTCTCACAGGATATATTTAAAAAAAATTCCCTTTGACGTATGTCGTTTTGGGACATGATCACAACATTGCTTCTGTATAATCTTCGTCTCCATCGCTGCAAGGTTTCCAACCTTTGATGTTCAACTCAAAAACAGACAACATTTTCTTGCTCACAAACCACTTTTTGTTGCTCCTGTTTTGGGCTACGGTTGAGCATTCCTCACGGACGCTACGCTTCCATCACTAACCCGACTGTCCATTCTGTATCCCCTGCAGGACTGGTACTACCTTTTCCACGGCATGGAACACGTTCTTGCCAATCTTTTCCTGCCGCCGATAAATAAAAGACAACCAACATTAATAACCGGTCAGCAAACAAAATATTGATGTCGAAGTTCGATGCAGCTACATACCAATTTTTTGCCAAACTTCTTCAGATGGCCCGCCTCAGTCTGGGCTCCAAACAGCAGCAGCGTGGCCAGCAGAACGAAGACGAACAACTTTGATAGGTTCATTTTGAGGCTTCCTTCGTTTATTTGATGTTTGGGAGTTGCGATGTTGTTAGGATCGGCGTGATACAGCTGTCACTTTCTCCCACAGAGATGAAATCACTGTTACGTACAATTACTTCGTCCGGCGAGTGAATGACGTTCCGATGGGATCCGTGGTCGTTTTATATGCTACTGCTGAGTCTGCTGTTACGAGCATTTATTCTTGCTTGAACGAAAGGGATTTATCCCGGATGTCCGGAAGCGTTGCGTTGCGTCTCGACCAGCTTATACCCGATAACAGTTCCGGTGAACGCTCCGTTCAGACGCGTACAAAGCGTTTTGTATCGAGTCCATGGACATCGAAGCGGTGATTACGGTGCGATAAGCGGGTACGCAGCTTGTGGGACGAAGGTAATAATCGAGTTATGATACGCGGAGCAACGAAGGGTATTGTCTTATTTGTCAGAGAGTGTATTCGACCTTATCGATGGTTGATTACAATTATGGGGTTGTTGTTTGCTTTATATGCCTCCGATATTGACAAGTATTAGTAATATCAGTGCAACCTACGTAGTCGCATCGAAAATGATTGGCATTTATTAGATAACATGTACGTATTGCCTGTTTTTCGTGTATCAAAACGGGCCTAGTAGCAATCAAACGTATAATTTTGTCGCTTAAAATGTATAGAAACAAATAATAAATTTCATCCCTTTCGAATGTTTCTCTCGTAACTACGTGGTTCACGGTTCGTCCCTTCCTTTGAAAAAGAAATCTTTAAGTTTGTTTGGCATGATCACTACAAATAAGCTCACGTCGTTTGAGATGGCTCGTGTTATGGATAAAGTTTTGTGCAATATCGAAAACATTACCTCGCACACATACATCGAACGTATGTGTGTTTGACGCGAAATAACGAGACTTCAGATTCTCCAGTACAACTTCAAACACAATTGGGCAACTTTTTGTGCAGCGTTATTTTGTATATTTTTCATGAAAGTAACTCAAAATAACTCATTGGTATTTTCCCACAATCATTCCCACACGGAGCAAGCGTGCCATCATCGAGTTTATCATTCGCTTATAAATGCTAATTATTATTACTAGGCGCATACTTAAGAAAAGAAAAAGCGTCAGAAAAGCTCCAATATGAAAAGTGTGGAGAACAAAAAGCCAATGTAACGATAATAGACAGCCATCGCAAGCGTTAAGGACTTTTTTATTCTAATTCATCTGGCAGGGAGTTTTATGTTTAACTTCTCTTAACCTCCGGTCTCCGGTATCTGTTGGGAACCTACCATGCCACCAAGGGATGAAGGTTAGAGCCCCGCCATCGGGTGAAAAGTGTCCTTAATTATGAAATCTCATTTCCATGCTTTTCGCATTCTGCACTCGAGTGACCTATTTGAAGCTGAGTGAATGTCGCCGCTGCTCTTCATTTACCCCATGGTTGCATGATCTTAGTCATGGTTTATGCTTCGGGTTTGGTTCACTTTGCTCCGTTTTGTGGGATCTGTTCAACGAAAAAAGAGTGTTTTTTGTTTGCTCGATCCGGCACGCTTTATTTTGCTGAGGTTCAAGCGTTAACGTTACGTTTAAGCTGACGTTGGACGTAAGCGCATCCGATGATAATCCCTCGGGTAGCGACTTTCCGGTTCCCAGCGTACTTTGTTTCACGAACGCTCGGTGTGAGAAATTTCCAACGATGGAAAATGTTCTCTTTTATGTGTGCAAGAAGAGGCAAATGCGATCCAAAGATGCCTAAAAAGTGTAACGGTGTAACGTTCAGATCTGTAGAAATTTACATATTTTTGTGCTGCTAGCGCTGCTCGCAATCGGAACTGCTGCTTCTGGTATGCAACGAAACGGTGCAAAATGGTGAATCAATTTGGTGTTTCTACTCCTGTGGATACTGCGTGCTGTAGATGAATTTTACATCGTTGAACAAATCGTGCGTACATCCCAACGACAGCTTTTTCATGAGCTTCACGGTTCGCTTCTTGAACAGGGGTTGAAACCAAATGTTTTTCACAAACTGCTTCTTCAAACATCCTTGGAATATCATTATAACTGTGTTTAACCGAAAATTCACCTTGCACGTGTGTGTACTAACAAGAAAGTGTTCCCCGAACGGAAATATAAATTCTGAAAGCCTGCTCTTCATTCATCGGAAATGCACTGCTCTGCGGTCAATGGAACATTGTTTATGTTTATGAAGTTTTTTTACAAGACCGTGTATCAATTGACACGAATATTTGTCTTTAATACATCATGTTTTAAGACATGTGGTTTGTGCTTACACACATGAACTAGTTTTACATTAAGCTCTTTTACAGAGCTTTTTTCGTTTAGCTTTTTCTTGTGTTTGCAACACAAGAGTATTGTTCGTTCTATCATACTTTAGTTTTCCTCAATATAAACTACGAACATGGTCGGAAAATCGTTCGAACTCTCACTCAAAATATATTCAAAGTATTACTGAACAGCACAGACGGTTGTATTCATGATATTTATGCAAATGGGATTCAAATCGAAGAAGAAAACAGCAAAATGGGCGGCAGACGAAACTTGACCACTACATGACCCTAATTGTTTTCTGTGTAAAACAGCGAGATCTGCAGACAGATGTCGAAATGTTCCCTCCTGTGTGAAGTCCGGTAAACAGTGTCATTAAAAATCAATTAACATCCTGATTAAGTTTTCACATTTTCTACCAGTTGTGTAGTGTTCAAGCGGGAAGGGCGAAAGGGAGAGCGTGTTCGCGATCTAGTACACTACCCCAGTAAATGGCAGGGAGAAAGAGGGGAAAGAGCGAGTGAGAGTATGCTTCACCGAGCTGAGTTTACCTTTCATACTAAAGGTGCATTGACTGGGACAGTATGGTACCAAAGCGGGACTCCATTCGTGCCGTGCACATGCTGCCCTCAACCAACTGTAACATCTGTTGGTGAGGACATGCAAATACAGCAAATATTGAACAAACGGCCGGCCCGAAGTGTGAATTATTGAACATGGTGGCTAATAGAATGGATCATTGTTTGCATTTCTAGCTGTGTGTTGTTGTTTGAGGAACATTTCTAGGTAAAATATTTTTGCTCTCATTTCTAACCATGGCCGGGCGAGGATTTCGCTACGATTGCACTTGGGTTTACAAAGCTTGCAAATGGTGTATAGTTTTAGCTGATGTGTACAACGTCTGATCAACTTGGTTTTCTGGAAGTTATTCGAGGAAATATTGTACTCGATAAACGCGTTGCAAAGTGATTTTTATTGCATCGTAGTCTAATTGAAAACATCCGCCACACATAATGCAACCCCAATTCAATCAGCTCGATGATTCGTACACACGCTGTGCACAGATTGCGGTCGTACGATCAGCTATATTTTCGCAACGTTTTCAAATCTAATAATCATAAATTGATTTAAAAAAAAACATTCAACCTATGGACACTTGCCGTTCTATCGGACTACATTTTCCCGAATTGGCACGTTCCGTGTGATGTCTTCATTGGGCAGAAGCGAAATTGGTACGTGTTGTAGTGATATGTTTTCTTTTTTAAATGTGCTACTGTAAAATCTCTTCCACTTGCGGGCACTCCTGTCGACTCGATCGTACCCGTGACGGTGGTGGTGATGGTGGTAATTGAATTTCATACCGCATCGTGAGCATCGAACCGATGCAAACGCCAATGCACACAGGTGCATCGGTAGCATACGCAGTGGTTGAACGAAGGAAACTGCAGGACTTGTTTTTGGTCAGAGAAAGCATAACGAGTAACGAAAAAAGGCAAACCAACCAATCGAACACGAAACAGGTTTTTCAAACCCTTGCGATGGATGCATTCGGATCGAGCGTAGCAATTGCAATGAAGAATCGGAACGACATGCACAAATGTTTGTACTCGCAACAGCTTTTTGCCCAGTTCTGCATCTGGTCCACGTGAACATTTTTAGTTTTATGGAATACTGAAGGCATGTCTGATTGATTCGATTCGATTTGGTAGAAGCAGTTTCAACCAAAAGGGAAACGGTACAATATTTCTATCAATGTTTCAATTGAAAAAGGCGCTAACAATTCAAAAAGACCAACACAGTGGATGTAAATGAAATTAAAATGCTAAAACTAAACAAAAACTAAAAAAAAACTGTATACTCTTGAGTTTGCAATATCCGAGTTCCCATGGGAAAGTTTTTTTTCAGCATTTTCTTACACAAACCGATGAAAACAAACACTTGATTCCCTTCCAACCAAACCAATGTACATTCTTGTTTTGGAGCTTGTAATTTGAGTATTATTGCAAAAAGTTTAATAAGTAATGCTTATTGATAATTTGCATGAAACCATGACAAAAGTTCAGTGTGCATCGAAAGTTCAGTTAAAGGACCTTTTAAAGTAAACGATGGTACGGAATATTTCGAACCAAATATTTGTAATATATCCAAATGTATTTGAGCGTAACTATTTCCGAACATCGCAAGCTATTCAGGCAAAACCAGCGTTATGAAACCCAGTTTTGAAGGGTGTGAGGTAAACGGTATTTGCAATCGAAACGCTCGATTCGATTCATCTCACGCACGCCACGCCCGCGAAGATGGTTAAATTTTCAGGAGGAAGATACGGGACGGGTTTTTCTCTGTAAGCGATGAATTCCTAGTATCATGCTAATGAAAATTCCTAGAATTATTCGTCCCACGATTCAGAGGCGCATCTCAGGTAATCAACAAACGCCGGCAACATTCAAGAAAACGAGCAGAATCGAGAGCAGAGAGTTGCTTCGGGCGCCACACGAGCAGAAGGATTGCATCGCTGATCCGGTGAGGGTGAAGAAATTAAATTACGACTATTTGTGCACCGTGCTTTCGGCACGGTTGATTTCATCATCGACCCGTTCCGGTATTTGGTATCCTTTCCGTCTATGTGTGGGATAAGGCATATTTGAATGCTTGTCGAATGTTGGCGTTGCCTTTTTTATGAACGAGGCTGTGAACTGCTCATCCGCATTTTCGACACAAGGTCATGACATTTGTCAAATAAACTGTGTACCTGTACGGCATTCGTGAGATGCACACCAATGAGCAAATCGACCAAGAATTGATTTCAAAAGATCGTACTGAACTGAACGATAACACGAGCATAAGTGTTTATTTCATTTTATTACAACGCATAAATGTGTAATTTACATTGCATAAATGTTAGATTTTGATAATATACTTGAAGCGAATAAAAATTTTGTGGATGGATGGTACATTTTTGATCATAAAAAACAGGAAAAAATAGTTTTTATTGCAATCAATCAAAACCATAGCAACATTATGACTCGTTTTAGAAAAGGTTGAAAAAAAATCTTCTCCTACGTTTTCCAAACGAACCATTCGAACCAATCACGCCCGATGGCAACGCGCAAAAAGCCTTAATAATGGAAGCTTCACTAAACCACTCCGATGTTTCGTGGACCATCATTATAGATGACTTTCTCGCCAGCGGCCGTTTGTCTTTCCGACCAGCTCAGTTTCTCGTTCGATGGCTGGTTTGCTTTGCTGCATCGTAGTGGAAGGCGCGGTAGCACACACAAAATCTACCTCTTCGTTATGCTAATGAAGCCACTAACTCGTCCGCAATGGTCCGTACAGTCCGTGGGTGTGTTTCAATCCGTGCCGCACCAGTATTGTGTGTGTCTGTGAGAGTGTGTTTGCGTCTCTCGATGGAAGCCATGGGTCTCATTGTCGTCCTTTACGCCGTGTCGGGTAGGCGTAATATGTACTGCTGGGGAGGATGTATTTTATTACTAGCCATGGCCAAGGCGATTCAGCCCAAGCCCAAGTTCACTTGCTAGCCCCACTTCGGAAGTCTGCTGATTAAGTAGTTCCGTTTTCGCACGACCTTTACTGACCCTGAAGATTGTTTTAGCTTGCCGAATCTGGCTAGCCGAAAAGTGAAACATAAAACTTCTCACTGTATGCATGTGTGCGGTGCTTTATACATACAGTCAAATGGCAAGCGAAGCCAAATTTTGCTCTCTTTTACAGTACACCACCCCCACAAGGACGTACGCCACGGGCATGGCATAGAGAAAGTGCAAGTGAAACGGATTGGAGTAAAAAATTTGCTTATCATCGTTGACCGTCTAGCCTGGGTTGGGCGTTGCACTCCCATTTCTCTCTATCAATTTAGAAGAACTGTCGTAAAAAGGATAATTTTAGTTAATTTGGCGCTACGGCTAAATCTACAGATTTCGGTAGATGTTAGGTTTGCCTATCATTAATTTCAATTACGTTGCGTAGGAGAAAAACCAAATTCACAGACAAAAGTGTATTTACCTAAATCGAGCGTGTGGCGCTATTTATTGAACAACGAGCTTCCCGTCACGTTCTAGTCGTGGATAGTCACACAGGTCGCGCATGTTGAGAATCAGACGATGAAGGACAGTTGAAATTACGTAATTATACTGTTGTGAGTTTTTTCATCGTAATAGAATTTGGAATATGGAACGGATGGGGCGTTCGCATTTAAGTTCCTTTTGCAGACCAAGGTCATTGGAACACCAGATATCATATAGAATGTTTTGTGAATCTATTTCACAAATATTGTGTTTGTAACACAATATTTTGACAATTGACAGTATTTTGACAATTTGAAATTCCAGCTTCTTCGAATTTTGTATTTATTTCCTTTTGCAATGGTTTCAACCTACGTGCTCGTCACCAACTGTCACGATGAAGTTTATGTTTGCAAGCCTCCAGGGCAATAGTTGCTCAACTTTTCCGCAGAACCCTTTCTGTTATTATTCTATCTGACGTTGGATATATCAGCACATCAGCTGAACAACTAACCTTAGGCAAGGATACATGGACGGGTTGGAAACGATGATCAGAGGATTTAAAAAACAATCAAAGCACTTGACGGTGGGTTCCATAACGTATCTGATGGTCGCCACCGTTGCCTAGGGTTACGTGAGGGGATGTGCAGATCGAAAAAAAATCTCCATTTTTTTATCCTTTAAATATGATAAAGAATATTGTTAGTACATCGAAATATATAATTTTTTAAATAAAATATTTTGCTCCAAAATGAGATGG
>JXWZ01006849.1:0-19790 GCA_000956215.1 Anopheles farauti No. 4 | reverse complement strand
GTGTGTGTGTGTGTGTGTGTGTGTGCGGAAGTGCGAGCTGATGTAAGCCAGAACACCCGAGCTTCGCTGAAATCGATGATCACTTCTGCGATTATTTTAAGCTTGTTTATTGTTTCCAACTTTGATTCGATTTCGACCTCTTCTGGATCGAATCGTGCATATCCTGAGAACAATCCCATGCTGAATCGCGATCGGTCGACAGGCGACAGGCGCTAATCTCTGCGTGTAATCCTCCTCAGGTGCAACTATAAATGATCTACACTACCTCACACGCACACGCGGTTCTTCTAGGCAGCGTGGTTTGACCTACTTTCCATTAATGATGCGCTGTCGGGTGTGTCAATTGAAAGTAAAATCACCTGTTTCGCTTCTCACCCACCAACCTGTACGTACCGTCTGCATGAAGACTTCAGCGGCTTGAGCTAGTGCAACGATCGCACGCCTGAGCGGCCGACGCTATCGCGGAAAAGTCTCGGGAAGAACGGAAAACGGCCGTACCGTACCATGTATGTGAGAGTGTGAGCGAACGGTTTCGTATCGTCGATGCCACTGGCGGTGTAGCGAATTGGCGGCAGCACGTTAAAAATAGCGCGATTATGTCATAGCATATCGTTGAGCGTGTAACGCTGAGCCCTCCCCCAGCAAGGCAGCGGGGGAAGGTGCGAACGATCGCCACCCGGCTCCAAGTAAGCACCACCGGAGGAGACACCGGGAGGTCTCACTGCAACGAGCTCCGGATGGTGCGGGAGAGCGGTAACGCAGTTGAACCCGGAACCCTTTGCCCGGATCGCGCGCAATGCACGGTGGCGTAGAAGAACACGCACGCACGTACGCACCATCCGGTGGCCGTTGGTGGCGTTCCTGCGGTTCGTCCGGGATTATTTTTAAATCCCTTCAACAAGCGCCCCACCCGTTGGGGTGTTCGGTCAATGCCGCTCAAATGCACGCAATTCGCGAATATACACCGGGCATTAGCGTTGCATAGCACGTAGCTTCAGTGTAGCACTAAACAAATGTCACCCTCGGAATGGGCGCCTTTAGAGGACTTCAGCGCGGGACATCATATGTGGGTTCGCTATGCAGTGCAACGACTCTTGCCGATTGTCTGGTGAAGGATGCTGGTGTTGGCAAGCTACTTAGACCATTCTCGCTAGCGACCCTAGCTGGGAGGGGGAAGGGAGAGAAAAAAAACACACACACACACACCCAAGTTACACTCTACAGGTGCGGCACATGGTGTTTGTGTAGACACGGAGCGGGCGCGAAAGCGTTTTAAAAATAAACCCAAATTCCTGCCACGCTCCATTCGGCTTAGGTATTTCGGTACATGGGGTCGGTCTGTCGGCCTCAGCGCAAAGGGAAGGTTCAACACATTCAATCACCGGAACAGAGAGGTCCGGATGAACCACAACAGCACACCGTGTCAAAGAAGGCCGCACCGGATAAGGCAGGTGGCATGCGCTCTAGTGCATCCTCACGGAAATCAGAAGGTGGTTCATTGGATAACCGAAATACGCACGGTGGTTCAAAAGTGCATTTTTGCATCCACTCCACTCGACTCGCACTCTTTACGAGCACTCGACGCACTTAGCATCTTGCAGTCCAGATATTTATCCGCCCAGCCAGGAAGTGCCAGATCACGGTAGTGCGCACGCCAACCGTCTTGCGCTCGCAATCCGTTCCCATTACCCAAGCCAGCTTTAATGGGCTCATCATTTTCTTTTGACGCAAATCACACCCTAAAGTCCGGATTCATGGTGAGCGCCGCGGCGCCAGGTATCGAATGTAGCAAGGAGTGTGGCATTAGTAACCTTCCGCCAGTACTCTAAACAAACCGATTGGTAGGGAGGATTTTTACTGCTACTCCTTCAAAGCATCGCTTCGAGCGCGGACCGAAGGCGGAAAAGGGAGTGCTCTGGTTATGGTAAATCTATTTCAAGTGTGTACGCATCATACTTCTTCAGTTAGGACGAGTAAATCTTCCCTACTCGTTCCAGTGGTACCCGCGCTGTACTTGTTCTTGACAGTGTGCGTTAGACATAACCGGTTCCGTTCAACGACAGTTTCGCTAAAATATACGACCACTGCCTACTACGCACCCAAAATCTACTCAGTTACGTCTTGCCGTACAAACGGCAACAATGGCAACCACAATCCATCCATTAGTACAATTCGATTGCGCTAAATGTAAATAAATGTCACGTTTAATCTGACGAGTGAACGGTAAATCTGTAAATCATACGTCCATACGCCTTGGGACCACCGGGCCGTGCCGCTGAGGAATGCCATCGCTTTAAACGCAGCACTGCAAGTAAATGTCAAACGATGAAGGAATGCGCAGCAATGATTTAACAGCATGACCAGAAAACGTTACCGCGCGGATCATGTTCCATTCCGTGCGCGCACCAACACCAATGAAAAAAAAACCCCGAAACCTTCAAACCTTCCACCGAACAGGAGGTCCGCCTCGAAAATGCTCAAAATAGCGCTGCTTTTGCTTTGGCCCCAAAAATAGCTCCAACAAATGCAATCAAACTCTTCGCTCATATCAAAACAAACATCAAACCAATGTTTGAGGCGTCAAGAGTCACGATCCCATGTGCCTGGAAAAGTGCACAAACCGCGGCCCGACTCTATTCGACATTCCCGCGGAAATTTTCTCTCCTTCCTTTTGCTTCCCTTCCACCGTGCCGTTATTATGTGTGAAAGTTGTTACGTGCGCTAAAAATATGCTCCAGCGGCGGAACCGGTGGCGGAGTGGTATCGATAGAATTGTTTGTAAAGTTGGCTCCCGTCAAGCGCCGGTCCTACGATCTTCGCTGGCCCACTCTAACCCATTGGAGCAAAAGTGGAGCCGACTGAGGTCAAATGTAAGCAAAGTTCTTCATGGTCTTCCCGTGCCGCCTCCCATTGCGCCCCATTGTGGGGCACGCATTCGATTGACGTCTAGCAGAACCTATTGCAAATACGGTAAGAGTGCGCGAGCAGACGGAACACCGTGCGGAATAACAAATAACAAAAATGCCATTTTATAGCGCTTACGTCTCTCTCGATTAGTTCCTGCTGCTATACCAGTTGCGATGTCCTCGTTCATGTCGGTAAGATTTTCTGCCGAACTGGCCAAACTGTGTTCACCCGGTGTGCCAGGAGCAGATCCACCGCTAACGACGATGCCTGATGAGGAGCTGAAAACTGAGTCGCCAGAACTTCCAACGCACGGTATCGATGGCACGCGCAGATATCTGTAATGAGAACATGCGTTGTTAGGAATCCGGTCCCCGTGCCTGAAACACCCGATTCTTGTGACAATCCCATCTGCCGGGCGGAAGATCTCACCTTGCTACCTCGTTGTTAATCGGTATCATCATTGCCTCCGAACTCTTGATCTCATTAGCCGGCAGGGCGCTGGTCTTTTCCCACTTGAAGGCCGCCTTCACCTTCGTCCACTTGGACACTTTCGGTTTGAAGTCGGAGATGGCACTTTGACGACGGAGCGGATAGTTGCGGCCACCACTTTCCTTGCGGAGCAGCTGAAAGTTGCCGATCTCGTCGTTGATCACGGACTTACTGCGTTCCCTGCAGAAAAAATGCGTGATCACACATTACAATACCAAAATCACGGTGCCGTTCTAACAACATTACGAAAGGTTAACCTTTTCGAGCTGCTTCGCTTGCTGCTGGCAGAGTTACCGGCTGCCAGGATCGTTTCCAGCAGCGCCAAGTTCTGTTCGATCTCGTTGTCCAGAAGATCGTTATCGGAGGTCTCCTCCGGTAGTCCGGCACTGCCAGTTATAAATGATTCCGGATCTTTGGCAATCTAGAACGAACGCAGTCAATGGAATTATTGGCCCATTTCCAACCTTTGCTGCGCGAGGAGCTTCCACTCACCGCAATCTGCATCAGCTTCAGTTTGCGCAACGTTTCAACATTCTTCAGCTGCCAGTGCATACGCATGTTCTGTTCTTGTAGCGTCAGAAACTGTCCAATCAGCTCGTGCAACCGGTCCAGTTGGTCGATCGCATCTTTCGTCGAAAGTGCGGCCGCCACCGAAGGGCCCGCTCGGTTCAACAGCATCAGGAACTCGTTCACCGACTCAAACCCCGGCTCGGCGGTGACAGCCACCGTCGCCGCACCATCCTTCGGCTCTCCTCCGGGCAGCGATTGTGAATGGACGGGTAATTTTTTACCACCGGCCGATGACGCCGATGACGCCGCCGACACCGGGTCGCTTTCACACAACAACCGCAGGAACTCTGCCTCACGCTCTCGGTACGTAAATAGACGCTTGAACGGATCCGTTTCCGCGTAGCTTCCGGTACCGGCGATTGCATCGCAGGGGGACCTAGCGGGCGACACATGCCCATCCCCACCGGTTGATGACGGTGTCGTTGGATCCGGTGGCGGTGTTGGCAGCGTTTCTCGTCTTGACCCGTGCAGCGGATGATGCTCACCGGAACGTTTGCGATGTGCTTTCACCTTTTCCTTCTCCTTCTCCTCCTTCCTCTCCATAGGGAGCGTGGATACAATCTAGCACACTGGTCGGATGCGTCTTACACACACACACATTCATTCACTACTGAACAATTTTTTCCTATATCAAATTATCTTCACGTTAAGGTTGTAAAATATGTAAGATATTAGATTGAATTACCCTGTTTCAAGATCGTTACGTACTGAGACCATTACCTTTACCATTACAAGACGCGTTCATCACCGTACGTCCGTCCGTCATCAACCTCACAACTCGATCATGCATCGAGAACCTTGACACAATCGCCAAACGCACGTACAGAACCCGCAACTATTGTACATTCATCGGTACAAAGTCCGTCTACATTCTTTCTCGTGCAATACTTCGGTTAAATTCTTCACAATGCACCACTAATACAGCCATTGTGAAGCCATTCAAAATGTGCCAGACATAATGTCAGAAAATTCAATGCTCAAGATGTTGAGTCTTCAGGTTGCGGTGTAACGATCATTCTCCACCATATGCCCAGGTATGTTTACATTCTAGGTGTAGATGAGTCACGCTCCCAATCGTGCAGCTCCCCGGGTCTTCAATCGAATGAATTACGAGCGTCCCGCCTGTTGTTGTCAGCTGCCCAGCTGCCGTGCGTGCTTATCGAGAGAAATTCAAGAGTAGTTGAGCTGCGCGGAACCAACGGCACGAGAGCTAGTTAATGAGTAACATATTCTTACACAACTGTCACGAAGTGCTCTGGGCAGACAATTTACGCGCGACCATCATCCCCCGCTGGGTGAGGGAGACGTGTAGTGATTCTTTAATTAAATGTCTCTAATTTGAAGGAATGTCAATTACAGATGGGAACAACGCAGATACACCCAAAAACGGCATGGATCCAAGCAATGTGGTGACGATAAATTGCAAGAACTAATCACGCTCAGACGCTGGAAACGATTGAAGCAGGAAGCATGAGCTCTCGACGAAATAGGTATAGAGTAAGGAATGATCCAATTAAGCCCCAAACACATCCGTTTCAAATGCATTACGCCTCACTCTAGCTAGTGGCTGGCGTACGATCAAGAAACACCAGGCTTCTCCATGACCTTTTCCAAACGCCGCACCCGTTCACGTGTCATTGCGATCGTAAATATTCCGGTTGATCTTTTCCGAAACTTCGTTCGGCGGTCCTTCTCGCACGAGGTGATGAAAGCTCCATGAAAACTAAGGAAATTCATTGGCCACCATTTCTTTATGCCCGCCTGTCAACGGTTGATCGTGTATCACGATCGCTATATTCGTATTGCGTTGCATGGTTCAGATCGCACCTATACATTGATCGGGACTGGGAACACGTGCCCGTGCGCGGGGTACACCATCGGCATCGCATCGCCAAACTGTCTCCCCAAATCCCACACCAGACGTTTGCGCTCTAGTCTATTCGTCTGGCATGGGGGCAAACGCCTGCACACGGAACCACTTGATCGCGAGCTATGATCATTTGTTGCCATCACCGGTTTGCACAGACATTTTCAAAACTCTTCTACACAACAGCAGCACCAAACACACGAACACATATTTACACCAAGAGAAAACTCGCACTGTTCACATCGTGAGATACAGGGACTACATCGCAAGCAACACAAGGTCTACAAAACATTTCATTATTCTTTCCATCGCTTATTACCCAGTAGAACATAGACCATTTTGCTCACCTTAAAATTTTAAACTTTCACACGCTGCTCACTTTCTTTCACGTACGTGATCGTGGTCAATTTTCTTCGTGTACAACTGGCGAAAATGAAGAGGAAAGCACAGTGTTGATGTTGAAGATGAACGAGCTACGAGTTCACCTCACTCTTTTACGCACTAGAACGCTCCAGGACACCGTGCGGAGACCGATTTGTAGCCCGGACCACATCGCGTGTGTGACCGTTTTTTCTGCCACATTCGTCCCGACACGACGAAAATCGCGACACCGGATCGAATGGAATGGAAAAGGTGGTCGGTGGAAATAGAACAGAGGACCGCGAACGCGCGAACGAAAAAGAACAAAACAGCGATGCTAAGGTACCGTTGCGTGTGTACTGGCCGAGTGTTTAAACCGAACAAAACGAACCACCCCGACCGCGGTAGACGGACACGAACATGAAAAGTTGATCGTGTGTGAGCGCGCGCGCACGCGCCGGACACGTATCCGATCGTTACGCCTTCCGCCACCCTTACCTTCTCCACAGCGGCCGAAAGCACCGTTTTCCTGAGGTACACCGTAAAAAGTAATGAAAATTATATTTCGAACGGGGAAATTTATGCAATTCCGGATGGAGAAAGGGATGCAATTTTACGCGGTACTGATAGAAGACCCCGTTTCGTTGAATGTTTGTATGCGAAAGGACGCAATGGTCCCGGGTCCGGGTGCGTCTTCACATCGCAAACGTTCTCGATCGACTGACCCTCCCAAGTGACCCTTACGGCTGGAAGAAATTGGATGAAAGTCTCCGCCTCTCGAAACATTTTCACATGCAGCTGTGTGTGTGCACGCGTTTTCCTTTTAGTGGTGTGTGGAAAAGAAAATCCATTTTTATTTCTACTGCTACAGATTAAAGAACACCGCGCTGTAAATTATGGGCGTGTATATGTTCACGCGGCGCTGCCGGCAACCGCCGTACGCGGCTCTTCCTCCTGCTCCTGGTCGTCCTCCTCGTCGGCGGTGGCCTTTGTTGACTTTTTACTTGGTGCACTCTCCGCCGGGATATACAGGAACGGATCGATTTTTAGATTCTCCCCCGACGGTGGACTTTTCAGCAGCACACGCGTAACAAACTTGCCCTCGCGCTTTGGGCGCATCGAGTTTACGTCCTGTAGCAAAGTGGATAGGTTGCTTTCCAGATGTTTCGCTTCCATTTGTAACTGCAATGCAAACAACCAATCATGTATAAATTTAATGCTTGCGAAATCACAAAGGCTCCTTCGTAATATTACCGATCCGATACATGCAACAATGGAACCGAAATCTTTTTGCTGTTCATCCCTTGACGCACTGTAGTTGATCCCGTGCGCGTACTTTTCAATCATCTCACCCAAATTAACGCCGAGCGTTCCGGACCGTGGGTTGGGAAATTTGTTCTTCTTTAGCAGTCCACGTAGGACGACCAGCTCGGGCAAAATGTTGGGATGCGCGAGCACGAACGGGTATTCCGACAGCTGCAGATCACCGTTCTGGATCTCCTTGATCAGCTCCAATCCACCGACCAGCGTAGCACCGGCATCCTTGGCTTCCTGCAGTGGATCCTGTCCCTTGGCAAACACGATAATGTTGCGATTTTCACCGTGCTCGAAGCGATGGGGAATCGCCACCATTCGTTGGAAGTTGTCCACAAAACGGGTCGCTTTCTCCGCCTGCATATTGAGCTCAACGTGCGCATAGAGCGGTGCATTGGGGAGGTTATACACGGTCGGATGATGTGTTTCCCGGTGGCAGTGAATCGCTTCCTCGACCGAGTATACACGCCATTTGTAGTATTTGCTCACCCAACAGTCGTCCTTCGGATCTTGTTTCCAATTGTCGTCGATGTGCTTGTTGGCCACGTTCAGATTAAGCCTAGAATGTGAAACATAGCGTCATTGTATCCTTACATCCGATGCAGTTAATACATACTTTCCCTTCTTTCGCAGATCGTGGCGGATGAATCCCACCTTCTCCACAACTTTCTTCACCTTTGCCTTGCGTGCCTTTTCACGGGTTCCCTTACGAGCTGCCAAATCTAACGTGGCTGTGTGCAGCAGCCGCGCACCAGCAACAATTAGCGGAGTTGCAGACTGTCTAATAAAACCGATGCTGGATAGTGAAAACATGTCGCAAATCTTTGGTTGCCGTTTTTTAGTGCTGAAATGCAAAAGTTATTGAATAATCACAAAACAACATGCAGATTCTCTTATTTGTGCACCAACACCGGTTTGTTGTGACAGTTAGTTTGACAGTACAGCTGCCAGACACGGCTTAGTTGTCAAACCGTATTGTTTACAAAATCATTTCACTTGGTAGAAGTTGAAACACAGCCAACGAATAGCAGAAAAAATTATAGTAAAGTAATAGTAGAAGCTTTTTGTTTTTTCTGATAGTATCAAAAATCGTTAAACTTTTTAAATCAGTGTGCTTCTGTTTGATCGTATGTACAGTGTTTCAAGTGTATTGAGAAAAAGACAAAAATAAGAAACGAACCTTGATTGCCGCGTATCAAAGAGCTCGTCTGCGTTTGTCGGCTTATTATTTAACAGTGTTACAAGGATTGTTTTAAATTCGATACTAACAACATTTTAGACTATCAGCTCATTTCGGTAGCGGTCACAATCATGGGTGAAATTGATAGTGAGGGAGAAATCGAAGTGCTTGAAAATGACATACGCACATTGCGAAAGCAACTGCAGGAGAAGGTCCAGCAACTGAAGGCCTTGAAAAAGCATTTTCAGAAAGTAAGTAACGCGCCACGATGAACTGTTCTGCATGTTGGAGACAAGAAGTGGAGGTGAGCTATTGAATCTCCATAACCCCCGCGCTACGTTCGCAAATAAGGATTGCAACACCCTCCGCAGCGGAATGCGTTCCGTTTCCAGCCAAAATTGCGACATCCGCTACACCACGACAGTATGGTTATGCCGTATCTATGGATTGGCCAATTGTATGACCTTGAGAACGTGGGAAATGTAACCGCGGCCCGTTGTAACCGCCACATAATGCCACATGCATATCAGTCCTGTATAAACTTATTTACAGTATTTGTACTCTATTTGATATCAAACATTGACATGTTCTAATTAATCCGTTTCTCTTACGCAGAACTGTATTACAAAGCTGAACAACGATGAAATTGCACGATACAGTCGTCAGATTATCCTTTCCGAGATCGGTGTTCAAGGTCAGCTGAAGTTGAAGAAGGCCTCGGTGCTGGTTGTAGGTGCCGGTGGTCTCGGGTGTCCAGCGGCCCTGTATCTTGCAGGGGCAGGCATAGGACGCATCGGCGTGTTAGACTACGACGAGGTGGAACTAACGAATTTGCATCGTCAACTGCTCCACACGGAGGCCACAGTTGGACTGACCAAGGTAGTGTCGGTACAGACCTACCTGGAGCAGCTAAACTCACAGATCGAGATCCAAACGCATCACATGCAGCTAACGAGCGACAATGCGATTAACATCCTCGAGCAGTATGACATTATCGTTGATGCGACAGATAATGTAGCTACACGATATCTTCTGAACGATGCCTGCGTCATGCTTCGCAAACCGCTCGTTTCCGGCAGTGCGCTGCAGCTTGAGGGACAGCTCACTGTCTACAACTACCGTGGCGGTCCGTGCTATCGTTGTCTGTTTCCAATTCCTCCACCACCGGAGACCGTCACGAACTGTGGTGATGGTGGAGTGCTTGGAGCCATCACAGGTGTAATCGGTGCGCTGCAAGCGTTGGAAACAATTAAAATTATCCTGTCGAACGAGGGCGTTCTGTGCGGGCGGTTACTGCTGTTCGATGGGCAGCAAAGTGCATTCCGTAATCTAAAACTACGACCGAAAAAAACAACATGTGCCGTTTGCTCCGATGAACCCACACTGACGGCTCTAATCGATTACGAGCAGTTTTGTCAGATGAAAGCCACCGACAAGGACACCGCACTGGAAATTCTCAAACCCTGCGAGCGGATCTCGGTGCGCGAGTATCATGATGAGTGGATCTCGACAGGCAGACAACATCTGCTGATAGATGTGCGCGGTGCAAACCAGTTTGAAATGTGTCAGCTCCCTGGCACCTCCGTTAACGTGCCTATCGAGGACATCCTAAACGATCGACGCACTGGAGAGATAATGGCACAGGTGGAACATACGAAACTGCCCGTGTATGTGGTTTGCCGACGCGGTAACGATTCGCAGGTGGCCGTGCAGCATCTGACCGCACTGTTCCGGCAGCATAATCTTCCAGCACCCCGTGACCTGATTGGTGGGCTTCATGCCTGGACGAAAACGATCGATCCTAACTTTCCCATCTACTGACGAGTAGGGATAAATGTTTTTGTTTCATTTTCATTATCCATACTATTATTTTTGTAGTATTGTTTATATATACATATATATATGTGCACAATAAAACACTATTATGAGGGTCGCAAAGCGCTAAACAAATTGTGTCTAATTAAAAAAAGTCACAAAGGATGTTCCTTTTAAATTTTTTCCATCAACTGTGCCTTGGTAAACAATCAGCTGTCAATGCATGGTGACCTTGAAATTTATTTAGTCAACCTGCGTAAATTCTGCTAATAGGCTGATGATTGTTTGTGTGGCAGACCCAGCTGATTTCCAAAAAAAATATGTGTTTTCGACTGAACAGTACTAACGGCACGGATTGCTCTGTGAGTAGTGGCTCTGATGGGGATAAAGAAGATGAGGATCCGGCAGCACGAATAAGTCGAGACCGTCTTCCGATCGTCTACCGCCCAGACTACGGTGTGCGATTTTGTGGGCTTCAAAAACTACACCCTTTCGATGCGGCCAAGGGAGGTAACATTTATCGGCTGCTAAAAGCTGCAAGGCTGATTCGAACACACGAGGACGTTTACGCACCGAACGAAATAACGCTCGAACAGCTACTGGCTGTTCACACGCAGCGCTACATAGATAGTTTGAAGGTCAAAATCCAACCATCATTCTAACGAACTGCAGGGGTTTTATTTAATATGTGTTCTTCCATTTCAGTGGAGTTTAAACGTGGCTAAAATTGCGGAAATTCCTCCTCTTCTGTTTGTGCCAAACTATTTCGTCCAGCGAAACTACCTGCGACCCATGCGATTCCAGACTGGTGGTTCTATGCTGGCAGCCCGCATTGCTTTAGAGTCCGGGCTCGGTTGGGCCATTAACCTCGGCGGTGGATTTCACCACTGCAGTGCCGATAAAGGCGGTGGGTTCTGTCCGTATGCCGATATTACATTAGTGGTGCGAATGCTACAGTCAAACGAAAACGGTATCGAAAGGATCTTGATAGTGGATCTAGACGCACATCAGGGCAATGGTTACGAGCGGGATCTGATGGACGATGGAGGAGTGTTCATTCTGGACATGTATAATTATCGTATTTATCCGCGGGATCAAACGGCCAAGTTGGCCATTCGTAGGGCGGTTGAACTGAAACCCCACACCGATGATGATGAATACCTGAGAAAGTTAAGGCAGTAAGTCGATAGCGCTAATGTGTGTAAATGAATCTATAACGCAATACTTTTCTCTCAGTTGCTTGCAACAGTCGCTACTGGAATTTGAACCAAATTTTATCATCTATAACGCCGGAACTGACATCTTGAAAGGTGATCCATTAGGGCTGCTGGATATCACACCAGAAGGAGTCATCGAACGAGATGAGATTGTGTTCCGTGCCGCGTTGGAGCGCTCCGTACCTCTCGTAATGCTGCTCAGTGGTGGATACTTACGTAGCTCTGCGCGTGTTATCGCCAATTCGATTATGAACTTGCGTGGCAAAGCTCTGCTGCCGACTGTGGAGTAGATCACACGTATTTAGAAGCTTGTGAGCAACAAACAGAACGAACAATATGTGATGCTATTTGTACTTAAAACATTTCCCAACCATGGTGCTCTATAGTATGTTAATCTATCTTCTTGTTCTATTAAATCTTAGAACGCAATTCATCATAAATCTTAGAACGTGTGTATTTTTTTAATAACAATTCTTGTGTAAGATGCACATAATAATATATCTACCAAGCTGAATAGAAATGAACTAAAAATATACAATCAATCTAATTTAAAATGGTGTGTCAGTTTTCTATTAAAAGAGTACAACTTGGTCTACTCACGAATATCGCGCAACCGATATTGTACATTTTTTCATATTGATCCAGTAGCCCGGTTGCCATGGTAGAGCGAATTGGTGTTTGGTTTGGTGCATTTTCAGTTGCCGTTTAGAGTCTTCAATCACCAGCTTCTCGCTACAGTTTATTGCCGTCGTATTGGGTGTTGGTCTGAAAAAATGTTAAATTCTTTATTCATTAATCAACAAGATCAGAAGGAAGCCCTAGCTATCGAACGCAGAAGAAGATTCGAAGAGTCACGAAAACAACGAATCTTCAATGCTCGGCGACGTCTTATAGGGGTAAGATGTTCTAAAGAGTTCTACAAAAGAGAATAATACAAAATTACAACAAATTCTCGCATATCAGGTCGATACCGATGTGCTTGGGTATCAGGTCCAGGAAAAACATGAAATCGAACAGTCGCAAGCGGAGCAACAACGGAAATTTGCCGAGGAGATGCGACGCCAGCAACAGCTAATGTTACTGAAACAACAAGAACAGCGTCAAGAACGTATTTGCCAAGAAAACGAACTAAACCGTTTCCGCTCTTTGCACCAAAAACCGGAGCAGTCACGCGACTTCGACCTTTTCGATCCAGACGGTTTGAAGAAATCATTACCCGCCCGGCTTGGAGACGATGATCCTCGATTAACCATTTCCGGAGCGCAAAAATTTGACGGCGAGGATCTAAACGAACGTTACCGCAAAAAGGTACAGATTGAGCAGCAGCGATCCTGGCTCGAGCAGCAGATACGTGAAAAACGTCAAGCTGAGATCGATCGTCGTGCGGCTGAAAAGTATCTCGAGGATTCTTTGATGTCCCGTGAAAACCGCCTTCATCAACTTACCGCTCAGGAACGGCACGCCCGGGAAAAGATACAAGAAGCGGTCAACGAATTCAACCGACGATTGATGCACGAGCAAAACCAGCAACGGACACGCCGAGAGCGTGAGGAACAAGAAGATAATCTGGCCGAAATCTACAACAATCTGACGAGTGACATTCTAACCGAAAATCCGGACGTCGCGAAAAGCAGCTTTGGTCCGAATCGTGTCATTACCGCCCAGTACAAAGGCATGTCTCCTGAGGAGATCGAGCAGATTCGCCAAACCCAGGAGCTACAGCTCGAAGAGCTAAAGCGTAAGCGACAGGATGAGGCCAATATCAAACAGACCTGGGATCAGCTGGCCAATGATTTTGATCGTACGGTGACAATGAAGGATCGGGAACTGATCCGTCGGCGGCATACACTGGCCGAACAAATTCGTCACGAAAACCATCTGCTGGCGATGGAGCAGCAGCGCAAGCTGGACCACTTGGATAAGGTGGTCTATCAGAACAAGCCCACTCAGGAATATTTCGATCAGTTTAATACCTGTTCGCGATAAGCTTATGACTGGAGTATAGAGTAAAGATGATAATTTGATAAAGAATATTTTTGGAGCACGTTTTGTAGCACGATGTGTGAATGCATGTTTACAATAAATTCAAATTTTGCACAAATTCCGAAGCAATTTATATTCGTCAGGTCATGTATTGAAATGCGTCGGTTTACTCATTCTCGTTTTAGGGCAACACTCTATATTCAAAATGCATTAAGATAACATTATGAATGACAATATTACCGGTTAAGCAATTACAAATTATTCGCATCCGTTTAACTGAGTAGTATGGGACGACACTAGTCTGCATATGATAGGAGCGTTGCTAAATCGGAAGATAATGTTCGAAATGTCTTAAAAAGGTCGGAAGAAAACGATAACACAACGTTGTTAGGAATATTATAAATATCAATTGTATTACGATATTATTTCTGACAGTATTATTATTAGTTTAATTTGTTTTAAGTAACCTAGAGTCTGATGGAATTGTTGCGTTGCCTAATTGGATTTGAAAGGACAACGACAAAGATGGTGATGAACTATTGGACGATCGAGATGATCACAGGGAGATGTTATGTCCTCGAAAATGATGAAGTATATTCCTTCTCTTGTGTCGAATCGAATGGAATTAGATTGAATTTCGAAAGCTTCGATCTTCATCTCAACACTGCGTGGGTTGTGTCGCGATTCTAAAAAAAGGAAGAGAAAAGAAAAAAAAAAACAAATTTAATATTCAACAACACACGGTTGCCATGGAAGTGATAGAATATAGACACGCGCATTAATAAAGGCATGAAGTTAAGCTTTATATCTCATTGCAAATGCTTTCAAAACGAGGAAATATAACATGGAAAGAATAATTTACGCGCAGTGAACAGATACAGTATGCAGAGCAGATAAACTACGTTTATTCACTGCATTCTTGCCGTAACACTTACGGTATCGAAGAGGTAGAACCCTGATTGAACAGCACGTCTGACCGACTGTTGATGAGAAAGACCAGCACGAACGAAATTACCATCACGACGATACCAATCGAGAGCGTGAGCGTTTCATGTGCCGGTGACGGTCGGAGAAAGATTCTCGCCGACATATCCGACCACGTAGACTCGGTCCAGGTCGAGTAACGATAGGACGTGAAATCATATGTATCATTTAGAAATGCTGGCGACAAAGCCAGACTCATGTTTTGCGTCGTTCGGCGACATTCACCGGCCCCATCGTAACCGGCCATCCACTGGTACGGCAGGTGGAGGGCGGCACATTCCGCCTTGGTGACGTTTTCGACTAGTTGACCGAGCAACAGACCGAGTACTCGATACGTCCATCCAGTCGATTCTGCCGTGATGGTTGTGTGAACGCTGATGTACCGTGACGGTGGTGCAGGATAGACCCGTGGCGCGTCCGGTTTCACTGTTGCCCGGAACAGCGGACAGTCAGCCGACTCCAAGAAACAGTGGAGAAATTCGTCGATCAACACGCTGTTCGTACCGTTCTGCTGATCAAACGCCCTTCCAACGAGTAGCTCGTAGATGCTCATACCGATTAGTGTCGAGGCGTTGCGTATGCGCATTTGCACCGAATCGTCGCCATATAGATCGGTACGATTGCCTAGTTCAAGATTTTCCAATTGTGTAAAATCATATTTACGCGAATGATTGCCGTATCGGTAGCGTAAATTCTCCTGATCGTCGTAGATGGAATGATAGTACCGATTGCCAGGCTTCGATGCGATTATCACCACCGGGAAGGTGATATTTTCCCGTAAGAACGATTGTGCTGCCACCGGTGGTAGATTGCTGGTCAGCACAGGAGGTCCTGATCGAATGCCAAACTTGTACTTTAGGTCTATTTTCGGCAACAGCTTCGCAATCTTCGTCGCCATCGGTTGTGGTGCGGCATGGTATACTTGCAATTCGGTCAAATCGTCCAATGAACCAATATCTATCATCAGTTCGATGTTGTCCAGTGTAATTGGTTTGGTCTGCGTACTGCGAGAAGGAAACGCACCCGTCTGCAGATCGTACAGAAACCGCTGCGAACCGATGTAATCGTAGGATTCTCCATTGAAAAACAGAAACAGCACATTTCGATCATTGTTCGGCAGAGCTTTGGCAAGGAAATGGGCTACTGCGATCAGAACGGTGAACGGTACAACAGAATCCATCGCACCAAGTCCCACCCCATCGAACATGGTCGTCGTGTCGGTACGCGTTGACACTAGCACAATCCGTTCCGGTCCCTCCACCCGCTGCTCCTCAGGTACGACGGGACGTGGAAAAAGCGTCGCGTATACATTCTTTCCCTGCAGCGGATCACAGTACTTGGTAGCCGGTATCAGCGAGTTGTACGATTCTGAACGACGCATACAAATGTCTGTGCTAACAGCGGCCGACATGAACGCTTTCACCTCAATCGCACATAGACTCCGCCGGTGCTGGTGTTCCAGATCGTTCGCGTTGAACTTTTCATAGCATTCCAGCAGCTTCTCCATCTCCGACACAGACGCGACATAGAAGATGGGAAAAGGAAAGTTTTCCTGCAGCAATCCATTGCCCCATGGGTTCCAGCTGTCCTCGGCACGGTCCACACTGCAATGCTGATCGTTCGCTGATAGTGACATCACCGATGCCAGACCACTGTACTGGTTAGGGCAGCGCGATTCTTGACTAAACTGTTCTAGCCCACTGGCGTTGTTCATCAGTACCAGCACCGATACATACGGTGCGGCCTCATCCCGCAACCGAACAATATTTTCGCGCGTGTACAGAGCCGGCAAAAGTATCGGTGCATAAGGCGGCGACGGATGCTTGTGTACGATGAAATCGATGTCTTCCTTGCCACTGATTAGGTGAAGTACTCCAACCGATCCACCATTTTTCGCTATAAAGCATAAAATGTCTTTACTTTTAAAAACCAATGCCGGAATGAATTGCTTTAGAGTGTAATACTTACAACTACAGCCCGTCATGTGTGTACCGTTCAATCGACGGAAGCAGTGCGCTCCGTTAACCGATGTGTACATGTTATCCTTCATACGTTGTCCATTTGCTGCAAAAATAGTAAGCGCGGTCAAGAGAGCGATAAGTACTACCCACGGTTGCTGTGTTGACTCACCACCTAGCTCTGGTTGCTGCAGTACTACAACGAATACGATCACAAACCACCACCAATAACTGCACCATTTCACAACAGCTTGGTGGCGCGTTGAAAACATATTGCACGTAGCTGTGGCAAAAGAGACTCCTTTTGGAGAGAATTTCTCCTTTTGGTAACAATATTTATCACTTAAGGAGCCAGGTTAATCTAAAACTAGATAAAAACGCTATAACGCTATAATGCTAGTGTGATTTGCTTTTGTTCTTTCTACCAAACCGTGTGTGTTTACAAATTGGTTAAATGTCAAATCTCGACAGACTACGATATTTGACAGATGTCAATTTAATTTTTTTTTAATTTTTTGTTTTGTTTTTTTTCGGTTAATGGGAATTGGTTTCCAAATGTATCTAGAGAATACTCAAAACACAGATACAACGCACCAATCTTTCTAGCATAGATTGAATAATATTTATTAAATACAAAGCGCTTCATATTAGTATCGTTATAAATATACTACTACTATATACTACTGTCTCATACATGTTGATATATCTATTCGTAGGTTTAATATTGGTTTTCGATTGTAATTTCATTTCCGTACGAAACTAGATCAATAACACCCCATCCTATCAAGGATCCACTACCTGAAGGCACATGATCTGCAGGCGGATGTTATGTTTGATCGTCTTTACCGTGTCGAAAATCCTATTAAAAGATAAACATGAATATTGGAATGCAAAAACATCAGATTAGTTTCTTACCTCTGCTCACTATCCGGAACGGGAGGAATAGCATCCAATGCCTCGACAAAGAAACTCCTGATAAAAAGGAAAAACATTACATTATAAAGATATCGCACCATTACAAGTACTTTCTACCTAGATTACGTACTTTGCTGTTTCATTGCTATAAACGCGCACCGCATCACGAATCACGTTTATATCAACCGTCGCTTGGAGCGCACCGTTTACGTTGAACTTTTGCACGCATGTCATCAGCCGGGCCAACTCTTCCGCAACGGTTTGCACAATCGGTTCCAGGATCGGTCGCAAGAGTGACGGTGAGATGGCAAAGATTTCCGAGTACACTGAGACGAGATTGTCGAGACACTCGTGTGCGTACGGGCTCAGCTTTTCCGATGGTCCCACCTGATCCCATTGAAACCGGCCCAGATACATAGAAGGTTCAATCGTACCGACCAATGGATCGCTTTTATGCTCCACGTACATGTCTAACAGGCTACCGAACAGTCCGTTGATGGTGGAACGCGAGTTTTCGATCGCCAGCGTCGGTACAGGAAAGTTGTGTCGGGAGAATAGATTACCCAGCTTTGGGAAGAAGATACGATTGCAGTAGATGCAGTTGGAGAGACAGCAAAGCAATCGTTGCTCCCAGGTAATCATTGGATTGTTCCACTCCCGCTTGTCGCCTGTGCTCATCTGCTGCTGCAACAGTGCAGCCGGAAAACCAATCAGCTGCGAAAGCATCGGTGCTTGCTGTGGATCTTCGTCTGAACGTTGCAGGGCAAGCGTTTCAATCACACCGCAAAACGAAGTCAATATCTCCTGGAAACGCTTCGACAGTTCACGCTGTCCGTCGGATTGTGGTTCGAGCAGCGTCGATTCTCGGACTTCCGGTGTGAGGCAGGCAACTTGCGCGTCATCGATCGCTTCGACCAGAATTTCTTCCAGCTTTGCAGGCAGACTGGTTGCGCCGGCAAACTCGGAAACCGACAGTTCCCACTGTTCTTTCTCGTGCAACTTGCGGACTCGCTCATTCGCTTTCTTCAAGATCGTAGACATGCAGTACAGTCGCAGTTCGTCGATAAACTTCAGCACTATATCGAGCGCTTCATTTGGTAGGTCAAGCCGGATCAACGTGGCGTACGATACACGCACGTACCGTAGACAGTGCGGTATCCAGGTGATGAGAAAGTGTAGTGAAGGACTTGTCGTCGGCCAAGCTGGAAGACCCTTCACCGCACTAACCGCTGCTACCAGCGACCGGTGCGCACTGGACGTGGCAAGCAAGGCAGAACGAAGGTAAGAACAGAACTGTTCAATCACTGTCAATATTATGCGTTTGAAGTTGCCCGGTTTCGGTGGAACCGCACCCCGTAGTTCCCCGTTAAAATGGGCCTGGCCTAACCGCCACAGGTCCGGAAACTGGCTGGCGGCGATTTCAGTTAATTCCTCACAAAATTGTACCCGGACGGGAGTGGTGGTGGTGGCGGTCGGATCGGAACGTGATTTCGAATCACTACCATGAATTTCCTTGCCAGTGTACTCTTCGTACGCCTTGAGGAACGTTTCCTCGAGATGCTTCGCGCGCGCCTCGATCGCGTCCCAGGCCGGATCGTCTATCTTCAGCTTGCCTGCCACTGTCGTGCCGGCTTGCTGTGCCTCCAGGCTGATCAGTGCTTTTATCATCTTCTTCTGCTGCTCCACACCCTGTGGCATTTCCTTGATTTTGATGTGGAGTTGCTGTCGGATGGCCAGAATCTTTACGTCCACCTCTTCAAGAACCTTTCGGAAGATCTGAAAGGTGAGAAAAAGAAAAACGTAACGTTCAGTTCTGCTCGTGTGGGATCAATGGTAAAGGGTGTGAATGGAATGTTTTAAATTATACATTTCAATGTGCACTTCGACTGAGTGTGTCTCCAGCCATACCACAAAGATGTTCTCCCACTTACCGGGACATCCGTTTTGCCGAACAAATTCTTCACTCGCGCATAATCATTCACAACGATATCGAACTCGTTCTTTAACGCTGCTTTTTCCACCGTGTTTGGCAGACAAAACAAGAACTTGTGACGTGACATGGCCGATAGCGCGGCCCGTGTTGCATCCGCTTTCTCTTTCCGCACCAGCACATCCTTGAACAGCTCGTGCGAAGCATCGATTGATCCGCGGATGGTCACGTCCAGCTGTCGTACCGGTTCCTTCCCGTGCACTTTGTTGTCCTGGGTAATACGATCGCGCAGCGTCATGAT
>JXWZ01006848.1:0-19894 GCA_000956215.1 Anopheles farauti No. 4 | reverse complement strand
AACAACATTGCGGCTAGAATTTTCTGCCGCACCATCCAATTTCTTTCGATAGTTTGATCATATCAGAACGCTGCAGTTACAAATACCAATCACGTGGTAGGTAAATGCAACCTTGATCATGTGTGCCGCAAATAATAAATCAAATTGACGTCACAAAATCGAAAGTGAAGATACAATGCTTGAAGCGAAAAATTGGACCGGTCGGTTTATAATCATTAAGACAAATTGAACATAAACCACAACTTACAAGGTGTCGTAATATTTCAAAAGCTCGTTAAATCTTGCACATTTCTAGTAGTCGCCACAAACCAACATTCACCGTTGCTGGTATGAGACTAAATGCACCCGTTCGGCAACGAAGATGTCATGTAATGTTTGCCACCGCTGCTTGTGTCCTTTTTTATGTAATTCGCTGTTGTAGTTTGCCATCGAAATGTTTTCGCCTCCAATATTTCTGCCACACAAACCGCTCCTCCACATGGGAGCTCGCGTACCGAACAACACGGATGCAGGAACAGGAAGCGACACGAACGGAAAAAAACACTTGCGCTCCTGGCACGGGTGTGTCCTTGTGCAGCCAACACCAACGTTCCGATGTGTATGCCAATGCTATCGCCAAACAGTCATCGATTTGGCATCGAAAAGTCAGCACTTTCCGTGCCGAACTCTGCCCTCTTGCGCACACATACCAACATACCAACCCCGGGCACTCTGCAAACCGACTCTATCCCCTGTCAGCTGGGCGGCACAGGGAAAACACACTTGACCTAGTTGGGCCTGTATGTGTTGCTTCTCGCCTCACTTCCTTGCCTTGCCCAGTGCTGGGTGCTGCTGTTCTCTGTCGTTGTTACGCTACAATTGAAATCCATTGAACGAGAGCTTTGGAGGCCAAGCACAAATACGCGGGCGCTACGACGTATAGGGTTATAGATCTAGCGAACGGAAAAAAAAGTTTCCAAACGTCTGTTTGTTTCCAACAGTTTCAAACCACACGTGCATTGAGTCATGTGAATACGGGTGTGTATGTGTGAGCAAGGAGGGAAAAGTGTCCTCTTTCTTTTACATTCCATTTAAATAAGCTTCAATCATAACCGAAAACATATAACACTGTGATTTTCTTAAATCTGGCAAAAATATTATAAACTACCAGGCGCCTCCATGGATAGAGAAAGTTTTTATATTTTTTTGCTTGATTTTATCAGAAATACGTTAAAAATTAATTCTTCTTTTTATAGCTTTCTCAATCAAATCTAGCTCCTCAAGTCGCTTGCCCATAAATAAAATGCATAAACGAGCGACCGCCCCACCACTACAAGCTCGAATTGTAAAATGTGTTCCACTGACACGAAAAAAAAAACGCTCCATAAAATATCGAACACGATACAATCTACATTCCATTTGGATTTTATATGTTCATACCCCTCTCGAGAGAACTCTTTACTGCTTCCCCTCATCTCTCTCCGTCTCTATCTCTCTTTTCAACTCCAATAGGCACGTGACGGAAGGATAAAATCGAAGGATCATCAGCCCCCGACATCACCAACGAACAGAGAGGAAGCTGCCACGCTGGTCCCACCCCGACCCGGAAGTAGAACGGATGCATGGTAAAATCGGGCCCTGAAAGCATCCGGAAACTACGGGCGAATCAATTTCGATAGTCAAAGAGCAAACGGTGGGCGAATGAAGAAAAGAACTGATCCCTAACCGCTTTTTCACAACCCGCATCCTTCTTCCGCTCCCACTATGAATCGTTAATGTGACAAGGTGATGTCGGTGTATTAGGTGCTCCATTACGGGATGAGAAGAGCGTGCAGACAGGAAAGGTCTATTCCTAGATGGATTCTTATCAATTGTCATGCATTTTTTTTCTGTTTTTTTTTTTTCTTGGCCGAAATTTCATCTTTTTAGTTCACCGGGTACACATAACACATTTGCTTCATCTAATGGGTCAATTTGAAACGGATGGATGTATAGAAAAATGATTAATCTTTCATCTTGCGTGCAGTTAAAAATATTAAATAAATCAAACATATTTTTAAAAAACATAGAAAATAGTAATGTTGTACTGTCGTTGATTATAATTGTCTTTTATCCACAAAAATCCTATTAATACTTATTTTCAACAGGCTCAAGTCACAACTAATTTGACCAATCACTCGTAAACACTACCGACCGCTGATAACTAGCGTGAAATGTTCCAATGCATCCTCTGCATGTCAAACCGCTATCGACTACTTTAGTGGGCGTAAATAATCACTCATCAATATTCACACTCACACCGTCGAATAAATAATTTATTATCTAATTCACGGTTCAATTTCACACATTCCCACAAGGTTCATTTTCCAATCCGATCACAATCACAATACGGTCCTGCTACCCTTTTTGATTCCATTTTCAACACATTTTTTTTATCAAAAACATTCAGTTGAGAATGGTTTGCATTTTAAACATGCAACAAATAAAAACAGAATTAAAATCGCACACGCGATCACTTTTTTCACACTATAAAAAAGCTTACAAAAAAAACACATCGAAACAAAAGGTTAAATGAACGGGTTAAAAATGTTTAGTGATGTACAGGGACAGGATTAAAATAAACATTTTTAATCGGAAATGAAAGCTACCCAAAAACTCAACACTCGATAGCAATATAAATTGTGGTATAATCTTTTCACAAGCGGTACACAATCATCATTCTAGGTTATTGTCTAGGTGTTCCTCTATATGTTTGTTTTTCCACAATATCACCCATGGGACTTTTAATGGACGCAATGCCACAAAACTCATATAGAAGCAATTATCGTTCGAACGATTTAACTTCCGAAATTCGACAAAAAGGCACTAAACGAAATAGCCCGGAGAGGAACTCTAAATTCAAAACTAACAAACGAACCACTGATGAAGTTGGCGGGCGGGGTAAACCGCCATCAAATACGCTTCCCAGATACCTCTCAGATGTGAATCAAACGAAGAAGCAAGAAAAAACACAAGAGAAAAAAGCCACCGCAAAGCTGAACCGAACGAATATATCTTTCGCAAAAGTTGCTTAATAAAGTTCAAAATTAATAACCCTTTGGCGTTGCCGGTTTTGTGGTTTGAGTGTGCGTTTTTGTGTCTGTTCCCTACACATACACACACACACACACACACAAGCAGCAAGCGTGTTTTTCATTTCACACGGACTTTAAATTTAACCCTAACCCCAAGGCGACTGACGCGAGAGGGGGGTGTTGCGACTGCGGTTAAATGAAATTTTCGTGTATATGTGAGAGAGGCGCAGAAACTTTCCACCCATCGGCACCGGTTGTGTGGTAAGATAAAGAGTAAATAAAATAGAAAACAGAAGCACAAACGCAGCGCAGCGAAACAAAACAACTTTTTTTTCGCCAGAGCAAGATTATGTTTTCCTTCTTCTCGGGATTATTCCTCCGACCCAGGAGCAGAAGAAGAAAGGGGGTTGTGCTTAGCTTCCAAAGCAGCACCCAGCGCCGGGGCAAAGCATCTCTAGCCCAACCAACCAGGCGGAAGAAAAGTATAGGGAACCGAAAACAAAAACCCACCGGGATGCTCCGCCGCGAAAGCGAGAATACGAAACGCGTCTAAGAACCGGCCCCAGAGATGATGGTTTCTTCCCGAGGCAAAACTTTTCCACCACGGTGGCGGAAGCGAGGCAGTCACTAGTAACTTGATACGCGACCGTTGGTAGTTAAAGGCAGTAGCTTCATTTTTCAAATTTTTTTTTATCTTTTTTTATTCTTTCGCCGCGCCGCCGTCTGTGTCATCTTTTGTGCTTTTCCGCGAAATCTGTCATCTGCTGGATTTTCCCTTTTTACAGTTTTGGGGCGGGTTTCTTGTTGTTGTTTTTTTATGAATTTTGCTGCAAAGCGCAACACTAACACACACACAGGCGACTATTTACAACTGCGGTTTTTGCTCAGCGTAAAAGAGGAAAAAAAAAGAGCACACAAATATCGGTCACAGTCGGAGGCAAATTGGAATGGGGTTAGGTCTCCGCGATTCGCGGGAAGTGGCAGAATAAAAGGGAGGAAATGAAACGGCTCAGCTTAAAACACCATTCAACGTTCCGCGTCCGCACCGTGATGTCATGGTTAAGAACTCTTCAAACGGCTTAACTGGAGCAAAAACAAGAAACAGCGAGGAAAACCACAGGGACACGGATTGACCCCTTTTTGGTTGCAGAAGTAGAAGCAAGCGAAAAGGAACCCACCAACGTAATCCGTACGGAGTTGAGTCGAAAGGAAATGGTTCGTGTCTTGAGGTGGGTCCTGTCCCTGCCCTGTCTGAGTGGGGCCTGACATTTTCCGGTCGAGCGGCACAAAGTATGGGGCTGTGAGTTCAACAGGACCCACGCACACAGCCCATGTGCCAATGCGGAAAAGTTCACGGTTAGCGGGCGGGAACCGCGGTTCTTCACTGCACTTCTCTTCGCCGTAAGGTCAAATATTGACCTTCATATTTCTATATTCACCCGCCCGCGCTCGGGAACGGCCGGGTGTTTTAGTTGACTCATCCGGAAAATTAATGATTTATTTTCACAGCGCACAACCAGTCCCGCCCTCCCACAGACGCCCTCATTCAAAAATTATGTTTTCGCTCAAAGCGGAAAATTGCAGTCCCAAAGTTGATCGCAAACCCGTACGGCCCGGGGATAATAGGAAGGGGGAATTAAATTTGGACGAAACTACTTGTTAGCAGTGCTTGTTTTGCTAGCCAGAAGCGGAGAAAGAAGCGAATCATCAAACACAGCACACACACGCGCACACACACACGACGCTCACACTTCAAAACATTGCTGCTTATTAGCTGATTATTTACTGCTGCGACTCGATCAATATTTGATTCCGCGCCAGGCGGTAGCAGCAGCGTCAACATAATGTTTGTTTTCTTTCCGTGCGCCCGCAAACGGCGGTAAAGAGAGAAAAGGAGTCAGTGAAGAAAAAAACGGACTCCGCATTGATTCGCAATTCGAAGGTGTTTACAGGAATTGGTTGAATTAGCACCGAGAAAAGCAGCAAAATACATCCTCACCGAACGGATGAGAAGTTTGATGTTTTGGTGCCAATAACGAACCTTCCAGCCAGGCACAAGACGCCAACGGCTGCTCCGCGTTCGTGAGAAAACTCGATAAGAAATTGCGGTTCACCTTTACTTTCAGCCCAAGCATGCGGAGGCGATAATTTGCGAGCAGGTTGGATACCGAGAGACGTGACGATGGACGGGCTCGGTTTCCGAAAATAAATTATCATTCCGGAGGTTCCTGAAACCGTCTGAGGCCCATTTTCATCTTGGCCAGCGACGGTCGATTAGCGGAATCGACCCACTGTCCGGCAATGGGTATTAATGGAATCCCAAGAAAGGATTACAATTCTTGTAATTCGTACCCGCCTAGCGTTGAAATTAAATGCCCATTTTCTCTCGCCAAAAATAAGTAGCAAATGCATTATGGAGCAAATATTCAGAGAATTTTTTTTCTTTTCTGTGTTACAGTAAGGAAACGTGGGTAAAACAATGTGCACTTTCTTTTCGAGGTAATAATTATACAGAAGAAAGTTAATTCAGCTGCGCCCGAAAGTATGCAATACACACTATAAGTTAAACATTCTAGCACATGAACACTCACACTAAACGATTTAAATCAAGGAGCAGATGAAATGTTAGCTTTTTTTAAACACGAACTCTCTGATATAAGCTTCCGATTGTATAATCGCAACACCCTTTACCACAAACAAGCAGAAATTAGTAATCTATCCTGTCAATAAACGATACGCCGTCGTCGTTCCTCGTCGTTCCAAACAACGGCATAATCGGTTCGATTGGCGACACTTGCCGAAAGCGAAGTAAAAAAGAAAAAAAAGAAAACTCCCTTCGATTCACACACAACCACACGAAAGTATAATTTTTTTTCGACGGAAGGCTCTCGTTCGCAAAGATGCACACCGAGGGAAGGTCCCTTCGGTCTGGTGGGGTTTGATTGCCAAATTTTCTCTCACCACTGCTCACTCTCGCTCTTTCTCTTCGATACGCACACGAACACAAACACGCACACTCAAGCAAACACACACACACACACGTGGAAGGCTCCACTTTTGACAGGTCACGCACAGCACAGATCATTTCTCGCCAGCCAAGCGCACCACACCCCGTCTACCCTAGAAGATAGAACCCGTAAAAACCGACCAAGCTGGGTGAGAAAATCGAGCTGGGTTTTTTTTCCTGCCACGGGCTGCACTGTCCAAAAGACGTCCGTCTCTGCGGTTCGTGCTGAGGAAATTGGAGCTTTCCTTCGAGTCGTAATGCAGAAGAAAATGAATCACTACCACGGGTGGCGAATTCGAATGCTTTTAGCGCTTCCCCAGGTGTTTCGAAACAATTTTACAAGGCATCCGATATTCACTGATTTTGACAAGTAGTATTTGTTGATTTTCATCGGCCAAAAACACGGACCTAACTCACACACTGGAACACTTACTTCCACTGGCGGCGACCGTTCACACACAGCACAGGCACACCACACCAACAACCCACACAAAAGCCACCTCTTTTTTTATTCCTTTGCTGTTAAAGTGATTTCACCAGAGCAACAATCTTCTTCTCCTATTCTTAAGGGTTGGTTTGGCAATGGGTTTTCTAAGCAACTGGCAAGAAGTAAGTACAGTACACACGGAAATTCTCACGTCGATCGAATCCAACGAATGGCGTGTGGTCTCTTCCAGACTTGCTGGATTTGTCGCATGTAACGTTACTAAAGGTGGTGAACAGATTCCTGGGGAGGTGTCCCGGACACTTCACCGTGGCTGATTTTGGCTGGGTGGTGTTGACTGGCTGATCCGACGGTATTGACAACTGCCCCGAGACTGTGTCGCTGAGAGACTGGCCATCTCCTAGCCTGCTGGCTCCACGGGGTACCTTGGAGCTTTCGCCGTGACGTTAAACGGGCCCGCACCAACACAGGCACGCGTTGCGGCAATCGCCTCATGCTCGGCGGTGTTGTGTTGGTGGGAGAAAGAGAAAACCGGAAAAACGATCCCGCATGCAAAGGACAAAACACCAGCCGCTAAGGATGCGTGACAGCTAGGAGCAGTTGAGCTGCAATCACCGGCCACCAGGCGGCGCCTGAGCATCGTTGTACGACGAGCGAAAGAGAGAGTGTGTGTGAGTGTCTGCGCAGTTGCGAGAAACGCAGCCACGGAAAGCTCTCTCGCTCGGCACCGCACGCAAGCACGCACACAAGCATCGCCCGTTTGACAGTTCAGCTGTTTGCTCAACCAGCAACGGGCAAAGTTTACCAACTGTCAGTCATTCGTGCGAGGTCCTGGTTTGCGTCATACAGCGGCTGGGAGAGTTGTTCGTGCGGATTGTGAGAGCTTTGCTCACACTTTCGCTCTCCCTCTGCGGAACCGTCAAAAATATCCTCGCCGCGTGCAAAGCGTGGCGCCGTGTGACAGATCACTAACACGGTTCAACAAAATCGCGCACCAATACTAGCGACGCTAAGCTTTCGGAACACGTTGTGCTAGCGTTCTGCCAACACTAACGATGATGCAGAGGCATTGGAATTCCAAACCCGTCGTTTAAGGCCATTCGTTTAATTAACCGGAATGTTGACCCATAACTTGGTTACTATTTACCTTTCGATATTCCATTCTTAACAAGTTGGTTGTAGCACATTTTTGTTAACATATTTATGAATACCTTAAAGAAGTTCTAGAATTTCGAACCAATAATTACCTTCAGGAACACGATTATTGGAATTGTAATAGACGAAATTGAATTCTTTTATTTTTTTAATAAAACATTTTAACTGCGTACAAGAATGCGTAAATAGGAATATTTCATAAAGGATGATTATCATCGGTAACACCCTTTTACCACCCCTTAAATTGGAATCAAACTTCAAACTGTGTCAATTTCATCGTCCGCCGTGTAATAGATTTAACAATAAAATGATAGATTGATAACTATAACAATAACATGATAGAAACACGATAAAATAATAGCTACCGATTACACGATTATGAAAGCTACCGGAATGCACATAATTCACGGTCAAGCTTTCCTAGACTCGGATCATTCAGCAGAATGTTAGAAATTTACTTTAAATTGAAATTCTCAACAACGTAAAATTCTGTCATTGATAAGATACGATCATAAATCAAGCAATCACTGTACGTTTGAGACGTTAGTTAAATTACCAAAAGGTCACACGAAAAATTGTTTTTTTTTTTTCTACTTATGCACAACCAGAATCACCTCAATTTGTGGGCACTTCAAGCGAGGCAACTGGCAAATAGTCAACCACATTTATCTGCTGCGGTCAATTTCTGCAAGGCCGAACGAAAAAACAAACACTTTGTATCAGGAAATGTCATTTAAATCTCGTTACTTGGATGACATTGTTTTCCATCCTTAAAGTTACTTTTACTCATACTCTTCTTTTGTTGTTGTACAAAGCAATAAAAAACAATTCAAAATCTATCCACAATTGTAATCCAGCCATAAGGGTCAGCGGAGGCCCACCGAAAAAGCTAGTTTTAAGATGCTCGCCGCCCAAAAGAGTAAAACTGTGTAAACTTTTTTAATCAAACGACTTTATAGCGAAAGTTTTGCCGACGTCCCGAGACCCGGTTTGACATTTTTGCAGCCGGCCGGCTGCGTCTGGAAGCAATTACAGCGCCACGCCGCTACCCAATTGTTTCTGTTCGGTGCATTTCAGGCACGTGGACAATTGCTGTTTCATTTAAAACTTTAAAATGAAAAAATAGACATTTTAAGTGCTTTTTCATTTGTTTAATCTGGCGTGTTTTTCTTTTTCGGTTCACTCTATCGTGTTGCAATCCCATTTGGGGAAAGCCATACCGACTTGTCTTCAACTTTTTACGATTCCACACTAGGAACCAATTGCAGTCAACTGCACTAAACCATTACCAGCTCGAACGATTCGCGTGAGCGACCAAGCGTCTCCATCGAATGCAAAAAGGAAATAACGAATATGTTGAAACTGCATTGGCGTTTACCAAATACAACTTTTATCAACGGTACTCACATGAATCTAGGGAAATAACAGAAATTTCACGAAAGCATAGGGCCGTCCACTCACCTGAAATGAGAAAATAAATAAAACTCTTTTAATGAAACGCAATACGAACTGGATTACGACCTCTCATTTTATCCCCTTCCCCGTTCCATTAATTTCATCGACGAATCATTTTGGCAATCAAGAAGTGTTAACGGCCCTGACTTCGAGAGAAGGCACGCAAAGGGACGAAGACGAAGACTTGTTTTTCTGCGATTCGATCAACCATCGTTCGGTCGCTGATAATCTAATAGCCTAATCCGGCACGATGGAGATGCCAATAAAATGACATTGCCTGAAACGCACACATGCAAGCTTGATCCCCTTTATTTCCACGCGTTTTCTGTACCTGAAGTTAAGCATTTGGTTCAATAAGTTACTGTGTAGAAATAATTTTAATATATTTAATTCGATTAGAAAAAAGCACAGAGAACATTATCGTGTAAATGGTATCACCAATCAACCCCCGACAGATTGACCATCAAGCAAAATCATAAAACAAGGAATGACAGCCTTCCAAACAGTGTCGACAGGTTGCACCTATAAAAATAAAAAATCGTTGCCATATTGGATACGTTTGTTTGTGTTTGATTTTCCGTTTTCGGAAATCCAAATCCGCAGCAGTCTAAAACCACACTGGGAGCCGTCGGAGGATACCTGATTGACCTTGGGTTTTTGACTCGCAATCAGACATGTATCACATCCTTCTTCTACCGATCCTCAATTTTCATCGTTCACCTCCATCACGGACTTGGTTTGGCAGAAAAACAAACAAAAAGAAAGGCAACATAAAAAAAAACTCATGGATCGGTGGCACCAGCAAAGCCGGACAGATTATGACATGTATTTCGGTCATAAATTTCCGTTTATGGCGCGTACGTGGCCATTTTCCTTTCGCGCGTACACCTACACCTTCAGGGAGAGACAGGATCTCGCAGTGTAGCAAAACGTTAGCGCCTACGTTATGGGGACAGTCTGAAGACGACCCTTTTGCCAATTCATTTGAAGAGGTTTTCTACTACACAAAAAAAAAACATAAAACCCCAGTCACGGACGTAAAGAAAACTTACTAACCCTTACGACCCTTCCAACTAAGCACCAACGACCGTTGATGATGATTGTGACCATCATCATGGTGGTTGTGATGATGACGATTTCCGTCGAAGGAAGGCGCTCGAAGCTCCGACTGTCGGCGGCTATCGGCTATCCCATATCGCAGTGTGAAAAGGCGATAGCGTGGGCTGATTAGCCTTTTGGGGTGAGCCTTTTAGGAAATTTCATCAAGGGTGCGTGGTTGAAACGCGTGCCCCAACCAAGCGAAGGGTATTTTTTGTATTTAGCAAAAAAAAAAAAGGGGGGGAAAGAAAAGGATATCTCACGCAGATATGGGCACCTGACGCACCGCTGAGAAATTAAGGAATTTGCATTCCATTTCGGTCGCTTCTCTTTCCCGCCCACGGCTGCGACGCAGACACCTCACGCTCACGTAATATCTGCATTACCTTGCACGAGCGGGTGGACCCCTGCCAGCTGCTAGCTGGCATGCGCTAGCGATCATCGCCCGGAAGGAAGGACGACAATGTTCAATAAATTCTGCACCCTCCCAGATACTCGGAACGCACCACCGCCCGGATGTGTTGGAATAAATTTGGCAAAAACATACGCAGTGCTTTTCGATGAAAATATCATCGAACAAGCGATCAATTAAGGTAACTACTTTTTAGTAAAATGTTAAAAAATAATTTGAACTTGAAATAAATTTTTAAAAAATCTAGTAATAGTATTACTATTTAAATACATATTTATAACTTATTGAAGAAATAAATATTCATTTTCCCAGTAAAGTTTTCTGTTTTAATTTTCTACGAAAATATGCAAAAAAAATATACAAAATAAACGCAAACCCGATGCTAAAGCATTTGGTTATATTTAAGCCCTGAAAGCAACGCTCAATTGAATTGCAAGCTTTATTTTACTGAACATGCCCGGATTATCCCACCCGAATAATAAAGCTTCAAATTACACATCGCATACGGTCACCGCAGGCAATCCCATTGATCATTTCGTAATGCGCTTATGATGCGAGAGGAGCGAGAATATCTCGGAGAAGGAAGAAAAAAAACTTTCATCTAGCAAAATCCCGGCCTTTCATGAAATCTCTTCCTGTATCCAGCGCATACACGATCCTGTCAACACACTCACACACAAAGAACTAGTAAAAACCTGCATCGGCAGCTGAAAACTGCCGAAGCTGGCGAACGGAGAGATCATAAAACGGAAACGGAAGCCATTCTAAGCGTTTCGACCAGAGGCACGCGGCTCCCACCGAAACCGGGCATCATTTCCCTTTTAGTTTAGCGGCCGGGAAATAAAGCCAGGGGGGGGGGGGATTGTGCAGGGAAAGCGGAAAAGAAAAAGTTCAAACACGCTCACGAATACTAATATTTGTGCGGAAAATTAAGTCTCCACAGCCCGCCGGGATTGCGGACGCCCCGGGGACGGTCCGCACACGAAAAGCGTAAAAGGAATATGTGCCGCTTTTTCCAAAGTCTTCCGGGACTAACTGCAGCGCCCGTGTCGCAGGAAATGCAGGCAGCACCAAAACTGAGCTTCCCCGACCCTCTCTCTTTAAAAAAGGGACGCTACGGAATGATAAATATATTTTGTTCGAGACATGCAGCAGCAGCAGTTGGCCAGGAAAGGTCGCTTCCAACTCACCCAAAGACGCGGATGGAACGAGTTTTACGAGTTGATGTAGGAACAAAAAAAAACAACGCTTGCGAATAAAACTCCGAATAGATAAACGGGCGGGCGGTTTACTTAGCCCGTAACAATTTCATCCCCTTCGCAACTGGGCCAAAGATGGGACGCGCAAGTTGTTTCCATCCAATTTTTTCGCCTTCAGCTCTTATAAGCTTCGCGCGCGTAAAAAAAAGCCGGAACTGGCTATCTTTTACTTGCTGCTCGTGCTGCCAAAGGTATTGCCGGTCAAACAAATAAATCGGCGAAAAGCTGAAGCTCACACCGATTTGAGTGGCCAATTTTTTGCACCTACCCCGCGAGTCGCAGCTGATAGGTGCAAATCGTTCCTCGAAACCGACCGCTTTCGGTACGAGCGCACTAGAAAATGGCACAATATGGATGACGAGGATAAAAATTTTAAAAAATAAATAAATTGCTTTCAGAGCTCCTTTTCGAATAGTACAACCACATGCAGTAGAAATTGCGATGTGTGTAATGAAAAGTCATTATTTTACCAATGCATAGTAAATAAAGAAAATAAAACTTCACGCAGAAAAAAAAATTCATAGTAAATGAAAAAAATAATACTTCTCGCAGATAGGAAATGATTTTGATTTTGAATCAGAGAACTGAGAGTGTAAAAAACGGTACCCCAAATAATGACCATCCTTTCGACCCACTGTCCAATGCCAACCGGAATGGAACCAACCAGCGAGCGATAAATCGACGAACCGGGGCTAACTAAACGAGCGAAATCATATTCGATTTTGTGTGCAATATTTTTTCTCGCAATTTGTTCACATCGATCCCACTCCTTGCGTCTCGGGCTTCCGATGTTTTCTTTCCCCGCCCATAATCCAATCGCATGATTGACCGTTTGCAACGGCAGAAAACACCCTCCGCAAACACAAGGAGAAGTTCGCTCGAGATGAAATAGGTGCATTGGATCAGCGGCGGAACGGCGTTCGCTATCCTTTCCCGTGTACTTTACAATTTCACGAAAAACATCCACCACCACCACCAACAATAAAAAGATATCCTTCTGCAATAACTTCCCTACGGTGCGCGCGTAGGGCGGTTGGCGAAAATTGGCGAAAATCCGCCCAAAGCAAAGCAATACCGTCCAGCCGGCGCAAAGCGATGGTGCACGCGAAGGAGCAAACGGCAAAACCGGCGAAGAAACCGAAAACTTGAGCACCAACAAATAAAAGTACAATTTTCGACGGACCCGGACCGGATGTGTAGCATTTGCGTTTCCGGTGGTCGTACCGGGTCCGGGCGCATCCGGTCGGTGTTGTCCTTGGCGCGAGTTGTGCGCTGCAGGATACCGCCCCATAGATACCCGTAGCGCATAAGTGACCCGGCCGAACCTCGAGTGCCAACCACTCTGGCAGGCTTCGGATGCACGGCATCCAAACGGTAACAACGTTGTCGTTTGTGGATTCAATGCGAAGGGCCGAAGGAAAATGCAGAAGCATGCTGTGCGGGAGACAATACGGTGAACGAACGATGATAGAAATCTGCGCCCCAAAGTTCCAAAGTGTCAACGATCAACGCGGGCCGGTGTGAACGTACCTCGCTCGTCTCGGACTTTCCGCTTGCGAGGATGTTTTTGTGCCAAAAAAAATCGAAATGAAAACTTTAAGCTCCAATACGAACGACAAGTCGAACCTTCGTCCACTGCCTTCGAAAAAGAGGAAGTGCCCTTTGCAAACCCACAAATCCTCGCCCAAACTCGGTGTGATTGGAAAATAGGGCGGGAAATGCAAGAGGAAAAACCAATTCTCACAACCAACGCTCGTGTAGGCCTGCAACGCTTCGGGCACACTCAAAAGTGCTGATTTTCACAAACCTCACTCGGTTAAGGCTTTCAGCGGTACGGCTTGATATCCTATTCTTCTGCTGCAGCTCCTGAAGGGATGCACCACAGTCGTGTGGGTTAAGTGTCCCTTTTATTTTTATTGGAAAATTATTAGTTGTTTCATTATTTCTGGTTAAATATTTTTAAAGCACAAATGGAGAAGATTGAGAATTGCAAGTCACTTTTGCAACAAACAACGCTCAACTGTATGTACCATTTTAATAGGCTTCCTCGGAATGCCTTTTAAAACTAGAGCACGAAAGCGAACCAAACGAAAAGCGACAAAAGCCAATGAATATATAAATACTGAATGTATTTTTTTCCGCTTATATTTGGGTAGAAACATAGCGTGAGTCGCATAAAAATAGCCATTCCAAGAATGCTTCATCATCTAATTTCATCTCGCCTGAAATAGAACAAAGTACCTGCTGGAAGAACGTGGAAGACCCGAGACAGAAGGCAAAAAGAGGACGTTACACCAAAAAAAAAAAAGGGTCGAAATAAAATTACAAACCCCAGGTACGTCTGGGGAGCCGTACGTTACAAAATCCATCCCAGAACGAACCGTCCAACCATTTCTCGGCAAATCTTCTCCAATCTACAGCGACTAATTCCCGGCAAACTCACTCATCCGGCAAAGATCTAGCCGACAATTTCTTCTCCAAAGAGATTCGAAATGCTTTTCCCCTCCCCTAGCGCCCCAGTTACCTTATCAAATCATTCCAACGACCCAGCACACCAAGCGAACGAAACGGACCCACGCTAAGCTTCACCATCGTGCGGATGGCACGAAAACGAAACGAACCAAGAAATTACCAAATGAATTATTTATTTACTTAACGTCTCGGGGAGGGTGGAGATCGACAAGCGCCGCGGCACACACACACCACCACCACTACTAGCCACTAGCCGTGCGTCTCACTATCTGGGAGCGAACGACTTCGGCACAAGGATAACCGGGCCAGGAAGGAGGTTGAAACGGATGCTGTTTTTATCGGTGCAAACATCGAAAAATTGAAGTAATCGCTTGCTCAACACTGACATGCTTGGAAACACCCATTTCGATCACGGTGGTGTTTGCTGTAGCTTAGCAGTAGTAGTAGCAGTGGCAGTGCAAACCCAGTAGCACAGTCTGATCGAGCCTGAATGAATAAGAAGCCTGCTCTTCCGTGTTCTTGCGAACGAGATATCCCATGGTGTGGTGCATGAAAAAAAAAGAAACGTCGGAAAGGATACCCAACCGGCACGGAAGAGAGTCATTTGAATTCAATCTAAGACATCAGAATTCCGTTTCAACGAAGGCGTGCAAGGGAACAGCACATGGATACATGGTGCCACCTCCCACCCGCCGGTCACCACCGGTTCGCCAGATGATCGAAAGGACACACCGATGCGATAGGGACACACGCCGGTATTCTTCATCAGCATGCACCCATGTAACCGGCGCGAGATAAGCGAAATGAAGGCATACAATATTTATCAGGCAACGAACCAGCCCACCCCGACCGACCGGCGGCTGCCGCTGTGGCAAATATTTCTTTCTCTCTTCTTTCGCCCTGTTCCAAGAAGACTGGACGTACGTTTTGTGCAGCCTTGCGTCGAGCATGAGGAAGATTTCCGTGTGGACGTCCTGGTCTGGACATGGTACATCGAGATATGTAAGTGTTCCTGGAAAAGCTGGACACACCGTTGCCAGTAAATTGCAGCAGCAGCAGCGTAGTCGTTTATTCCGCATCATCCATCATATCGTCCAATGTCCCAATGTTGGATAACTTAGCGTTAGATTGGAAAATGTACAATGTTTGTGAAACGACAACAACCCAATCGATTCTTTGCCACCAGAACCGGTGAAGGAGGAAGCTCCAAAAAGGTACCAACAACGTCTGGAGTAGGGTGCCAAACTCGTTTTACAGGTGATGATGAGATGATAATGTAGGGAAAACTATTCCTTTCCCTCCAGATCGAAACGAATCCTTACAATCCGCTGGCTCTAGCGACTTCTGTATCAGAACCAACGCCAGAACCATTTCCGATTTTCTAGTCTAGGACAAAGAATCCCTTGGAACCATTTGCGTTGGATAACAAGCACTGACAAGTTTTTTTTTTAATTTTTTGTTTGTTCAGTTTAGCTTTCTCTCTCTCACACACACACACACACACGTACCCAAGCACATCCGCAACTGTTTCACTTCATTTGACGCACACCGATCAGAAGCTTCTCCTTTGCAGGTTTAATTGCGCGCAAAAGCGTACTCGCAGCGGAAAGCGTCACCGTAAAATATATATTTGCCCGTCAAATTAGTTCGGATCGTTGACATTTAAATTAATAACCTAAAGCGGAAGCGGAACTGCTTCGGAATAAAACTGCTTATCGTACTAACGACGGATAACTTTTCACCCGACCCAGGCACAGGTAACGCTTAATCTTGTGCCGCTCTTGGCCGGAAGTCACTTGCTGCCTGGCCGAATTCGGCACCCTTTCTGCCGACATGTTTGATTGCTGCTGCACCGTGAAAGCGGACCGTGCAAAAAGGAGAAACAACGCCGGTAAAAGTTTCGCAAAGCGCAAAAACTAACCCCACACGAAATTGCAACTGTTGCTGTTTGCATTTCATTTGAGCTTTTCCGGTTTTTTTTTATGTATTTTTTCTATAGCTGGGAATTCTATAGCTGAGGATGAACGAAGATGGGAAACGGCGGGTTGAACTTCGTTGCTTTTAGTTCAGAACGTGAACTTGGATTGAGAATTCGGGTTGAGAATTGAAAGGAGGAAGTTGAAGTGCTGTTAATTATTTGAAGACGGCCGAACAAATGAAGTTTGTGGAACTTTTTTGTAAAAAACAAATAACTTTGGTTAATAAAATTTTGTGCATTTGTCGCGCAATTTTACTCGATCTATCACTTTATTATCCTCCATTTTACTTTTTTTCAACTCAATCGAAAGTAAGTTTCATATTTTATACCCAATGCAGACATTGCCAGGTGACACTTCGTTGTGATTTATTAGTGAAGGCTTCGAAAGGTCAAACCACACGAAAAACAGACCTGAAAACCAGACACACATTCAACCCTTTTTCTCCCATGCTCACCACTCGGCCCTCAAATCACCGGGCACGCCTGGTGAAAGCACGTAAAACTTTAAAGCGGACCTCAAAAACGTGCCGTGCCGCTGTGCGGAGATTGTTTGCACTCGGCATTAGTGGTTGGAGTTGGGCGAACACAAGCCCGAAACCGAAGAAACATTTTTAATAATGCAATGCAGTATCGTTTTGCAAAGCTTTCACACTGGAGCCGTTTCTAACAAAGAGCGACGCGGTAAACGTGAAGATGAGAAAATTCTTAACCAGGTGAATGATAAAAGTATGCGCGTATCAAATTGAAATCGAACTGTAGAGGACATCCTTATAACAATAAACAATTTCATTTTTTTTATTGTGAAGTCAATCGAAAAATAATCGTGCTCATCAGCATTTAAACCCCTGCAGGTTTTCCATTTTCTGATCGCATATTTTCTCAAAACGGCATGAGAAACAAACAGGAGTTTTCCATAATCCCCAAGAGTAGTGGTTGAAGGTTGAACATTTTAAAATGAAAGAAAAATTCCAGGCTTCTTGCCGATAAGAGAGTAATTGACGAAATCGGCTAAATGTTTTTACGGAAAATAAATTTTTAATATCAATCAGTTAGGCAGTTTCTGTCAAAGCTTTTCACATTTCCTATTCAGATCATATTATTAAAAATAAGACCAAAGCCAAAAGTCTAAATTAAATAAAAAGTCAACTCAATTTTGATTAAAACTTTGTGGAAAAATCTACAATTTTAGATGCCGTTGAAAAATGTACACCCAGTTTACGCGAATATCGATGGTTTCGATTTGTTTCTAGATGTTCGTAGAATTGCTTTCACCCATTGCAGTTTTGTCAATGGGTGCCTCCCTCCTCGTGCTAAGTATACTGCACCAGCCAGAAATTGTGTAACACCAAGCCAAACAGTCGTGCGCGGAAGGGTTGGGGGAAAAGAAAACTGCTGCGATCATCATCACCTTTGCTAACATCACCGCGAATCGGAGGTACACCGAGGAGCATTGTCGCGCACAGGTTGGCACAAATTTACATACAGAACGAATTTTCACAGTTCAATACCGAACCCCTATCGGTGTGTCCCTTCCGCGAGCCCACTTTCGTATAATCCTCTACGTTCGTTACGTCGCAAGAAGTTCCAGTCCTGGCGGAATATGTCGCTATCACGGCACCGGTAAGGGGTTGTGTGAACGAAAGGGAACAGTTCACAGTTTGCTGACAGTTTGGCGACAAGTGAGCGTTACCCAAAGGCAAAGACGACCTGCCAGCTCCTTTTAGATAGGGTGGGAATTTTGCTCGCAAAAGAATAGCGCACGCTTTGTGACAAGAGAAAGTGGTGTCCAAAAGGGAAGCGAGACGCATGAGAAAACTGGAACAGTCGACACCAATATTAGCTTCATGGATTTTATCTTCCTCGCAGCAGCGAGTTTTGCTTCCACCCGACCGCCTGACACGATTCGCTCTCTGGTTGCTATCATTCTGAACAGGGACATTTTCATCGATTGCAGCCGTACAACCCAACATTCCTGTGGCGGTGCATCCTGCCAAGTGGAAACCCAGCTGCATAACCCGTTGGCGTTGCGGAGGTCTTATAAAACTTAGGACGGCCGACGCGGGCAGAAGCCACCGAAGAAAGAAAAGAGAGAAAAAAAACACGTCCCGCAAATGATGTGGAAATTTGCACCGAACATACATTCTGCTTCCAGCACCACGTCGCGCTATGAGACTTATTTTAAATGCCTTCATAACGTAACCGCACACTGCTTTCGCGTCCGTTCCGGCGGGTGCTCCGTTCGCTTCGTGTGGCTTTATGGCCACGTCAAACAAATATGGTTTCCACGAATCTTTTCCATTCAATCTCAGCTGAATCATATTTTCACAGAATTCTGTAACAAAAAAAAACTCATTCCTTTTCCTGCAAAATAGTTAACACTTTTTTTTTGTAAGGCAGCTTGTTCAAGATGCATGCCGAACTTTCCTTTACAGGAAATTATTTCCCCTCCATTAAGTGTAAAAAAACAAATTCGCAAACCTTGCGTATGTTACAACCTGCCGTAATAATGACGTCATTATAGGAACAGATAAACTCTTTCGCGGAGCGAAAAATAAAGCGAGCAAAAGCGACACAACAGGATGGGTAAACCATAAGGTGTGTGTTCGGAGCATGGGTCTTTTCTTCCTGTTTCGCACGGGTTTTACGATCGTGAAGTTTAAATAGCAGCTCGTTGAGCTCTTCCTTACATCCTTAATGACACTTTTGATGGCGCTTCGCGTTAAAGAAGAACAAGCGAAGCATAATTCGGAAAAACGTAGTTTTGAACGAACGAACAGACGATTTTTACAAAAAAAAATGAAATGCGAGAAAAATAACAAAAACATAATAAATTGTAAGATACGTTTGGGGTTTTCTTAAAGAAATGTTAAATTATAGAAATCTCTATAGAAAGAGCATAATGACGAGATAAAAAAAACAAAAATAAAACGAATTAAAAATTTAAAAAAAATGAGAGAAAATAGTAGCAACATTGAAAACGACCAAACAGAACTGAAACACAAAAATCCTCAGGCGCCAGCCAGTTTATGATTCAACGAGCCGGTGGAGTTGCGGACGATAGAGCAGTGCAAACGAAACTGCTCTAAAACAGCGCATAAACAAACCACCATAAAGGGAAAAAGCTTTTCCACACCGGACAAAAAGCAGAGTTCGCGTCGCTTTCCACCAAATCCATCGCAAAAATGAAGGAAAAACATATCCCGCAAAGCGAGAACACCGAGAGATGATAATCCGGAAAATAAAATCCTTAAATTATCATCCAAATGGAAGAGAAATCAAAACCGAACCGAAAAACCAGCTCGCTCGCCCGTCTGCCATTTATTATACCGGTCCCGCTGCTGGCTTCGCGTTTCGCGTTCTTCTCCACGGCGCGATCCATCCAATTTATGGGGCACGCTTGACTCGACGCGCCCGCACACCAGAACCCTGTTACAATCATCTTGGCATAGGGTTGGATGGGATGGGTGTGATGGTGGTGTACCTACAAATGGATGCATAAACTTTACCCACCGTACCGAAATATGGATCGGTGCCGCGATGTTTCACAACAACTTAAAAAA
>JXWZ01006846.1:0-12590 GCA_000956215.1 Anopheles farauti No. 4 | reverse complement strand
GTGTGTGTGTGTTTGAATGTCCTGTTCGAGAGCGATTTCAGTTCAAACGGAAACGAGTTCGGTTCCACATGAACGTGAGCGTGTATCGTGCGGCAAATCGCACATATCTGCGCGCACGGATGAGCAAAACCACATTAGGAGTGAAATTGTTTTATCAGATAAAATATCTAATTAGAAGCGAGTATGCGGCTACATAAAAGAAATCTCTACCGCAGCCACAAACCCAGCCACAGGAACCCTCGAAACTCCCGGAACCGATCGCTTCGAGTGCAGTCGGTCGTGTCGGCAGTTGTGCTGAGTCTCGATGAGTCTCTCAGCACAATCGCAGTCGGTCGGTGATAATTGGTGGTGGGCCACACGGGCAACACCACCTACTCCACCCCACCCCATATGGGGAGGGTGCCATTCCATGTGTGTGCTTCGTTAAGCATCCTGCCATCCAATCCCTTCCTGCTCGCCCTGTGCGTGGGCATCCGAACGAACGCAATTTATGTTCAAACGGAAATCAGAGTGTATGTGTGAGTTCGGTTGGGTTTTTTTTTGCCCTACCCATGAACCCATCGCTTCCCGTGCGGGATTAGAGATTAATTTAGATGTACAAACAAACCGGTGATTACGTTATCGCAAACAAAACCAACTCCCAACCGATGCGTGGCCGGAACGTTCGTTTTTCAACGTGCGTAATTGAGCGTGTGGAGCGTGCTTTTGTGGTGTGTGTGGTGCGTATTTTTTTCGGAAAACATTTGATGGAATTATCGGTGAGAATGTGGGGTTGGGGACGGGTTATGGGTTTTATGTCTGGATATAGATATGGATATAGATATACGTTTTTCTAACTGATAAGGACTAGATCGATAGCTCCAGTTAAATATGTAGGGCTTTACAGGGTTTTTTTTCTAGTACTCTTGTTATATTATAAAACATATGATATATTTTTACAATACGATCGGAATCAATATTAATGTTTCAATAATAAATTGCATATTCCATGTGTCCTTAATTAGTTTTGACTATTATTAAAATAAAATAATTATAATACATTTAGGAATAGAAACGATTATTGAAAATATTATCGAAGCTATGGAATATCCTTTTTAAAAGACTTTCAACACTGGGATTCAATGAAGGCAGCAGGAAAGGATTTTTTCAAAAGCTTGGAAATGCTTTCGATTGTTACAGAGTCATTCTTTTATTCCTACATTTCGCACATTAAAAAATTACGAACAATATTATTGGTTCTATACCCAATGTTAAATTATTCAATATATTTGTTTGAAAGTTCGAAACTGAAAAAAATTTATGAGACTATGTCAATGTAAGTATTCATGTTTAGATGTATAAGAGATGTCTATTACTTTATGAAAAAAAAACAAATAATAAACAAAGTAACTAATATACAGACAAACAATTCATTTAATTTCTTATTTATTTCCATAATAGGTAACGTGTCTAGATCGTAAAAAATCGTAAATGAATATGATACATTTTTATAACAACTATAATCATCGTATTAGCGTTCCCATCGTAAAAAAAAACAATACTTTTTCTAAATAATTTGATTTTATAAAAACGTTTTTACGAATATTCCTGGACAAGGGAATAATAATTCTTCGTAAAGGAATAAAAACGACAGCCAGTTTGCCTTGAAGTAATGAAAAAACGGCGTGATTTGACGTCAAACAATGATGGTATCGTGAAAAATGAAAATGAACATTATATTAGATGACAAAAGACACGACCGGTGGATAAGATAGGATCAGATTTTTTTGTCTACTTTCATCTTTCAGTCAATCAAACGCACCGCATCGACGCTAGTGATGAAATAAATTAACAATTGTGTGCCCAAATTCGGCACCGAGAAGGAAAATGCCCCGACCGAGTCCCGTTACCCCTCCTTCCCACCGAAACACACAACCAACACCATTTTGTTCGTTTTCCATGCCGATGGAACGCTCGAACGCTGTTAGTCTCAATTAACTAACCGCTCTTCAGCCGCGCCTGAAGGACTGCAAATCGGCTGGAAGTACTGCCGGGACGGAAAACTCCCCCGTTTCGGGTCGAGTTTTGAGCACCCGAAATGTGCTTAATGAAAATTAATTGACGAAGAATGCCCGCCCGTTCTCAAAAACGGAACGGAACGGAACGGCCCGTGAGGCTCGCACTTAATAACCACGGCGTGTATGCAAGTTCACTTCTTCAGCTCGTCAGTGGAAGCGTTTGCGAGTGTATGAAGTGTGAGTGGAAGTATTTTGCAGCCTGCAACAGACAATTTTTTCCACACGAAAGGAAAAACGGTCGCCCAACGGGTTCGCTCCAAAGGGCCACCAGGAATTAACACGCTTGCTGCACACGGCTGGACGTTTCGGGCGACGGTTTCCTTGCCCAAGCTTGCGTGTATTAATCATAGTTCAGTCGGTCGGACAAGTAGCGCATTCAAAACGCATCCCTTCGCCGGCTTCCATCTCCACCGCAAACCACCATAATGGAGCTTCTTTCGCCAGTCCAGTCGCGGCTACTTAACCGTCTTTTGGCTCGTCATCCGAGAGAGCAGAACGGTTGCTCGCAGAAACCAGCCTTCAGTAATTCCGCCGAAAGGTGGCCTAGTCTTAATCAGTCGCAACCCGTCACAACCCAACGCAACCCGCAACCCCTTCTTATCGTGCGACAATCGGAAAAGATGCTGGTTTGGAGCGCGTGGTGCGCGCGCAAACTAAACGGTCGCGTTGACGTGGCCGCACCGCTGAGCACTAAGAAAGGTGAGCTCAGCCACTGTAAGCAATCAATTTATGGCTGAACAACACCTGGGCTGATGGCAGAGACACGGTGCACATCCGGTGTCCACCTGTGGACAACGCGACGGTCCTTGGCATCGCGCGAGACGATGCGTGTTGCAACAGTGCAACTTCAAAGTAAGCAACAAAGGAATCCGTCTGGGGATAGGCCAAAAGGGAAACAGGGGGGGAAGGGGGAAAGCGGACAAGGGGTCCCTCTTAATTTGTTTCCACCGGCCGTTGAGTCGTCTGAGAAAAGTCACACGTTTGATCCATCTTTTGATGCAAATGGCGTCAGTCTCAAATGGTTGAGCGACCACAAACACAAAGCGTGTGTTCGGGAAAGATGGCTTCCATTAGCTTGATTTTTCGTGGAAGGTACTTCCATGCAAATTACCTGCAGAAATTGTGCTGCAAATCAGAGCATAAAATGGCGTAAAGGTTTGTGAACTGTTTGTGTATCTTTTTTTTCAAGCTCTCATTTTTCAAAAATTCATTTTTAACCTAGGAGGTGAAAAATTATGTGTTAATTAGTCACTAAATTGGTTTGTACAAGAGTTTTAAGGTTATAGTTTAAACGTTGATATTCAAATCTTTTTTGAATCTTTTTTTGAGTATTTTATTCTGAATTCTTTCAGCATTTTAATTTAGCTCAAATGTTTGTAACTAAAGATTTTGGAATATGTTTTACGATTAAAATAAAATGAAAGTGACTGTTAAGCATAGAAGCATCGTTTGGATACAAATTTCGAAAAAATCCCGCATAAATCAGAGCCAAACAAGATACATACTTAGTGTTGAAAACAATTTTGATGGAAATAAAAATGTATTTGTTTGTTTATTCACAGTACATAGAAAGATCTGGTTAATATTTTCAAGATCTTTTTCCTTTAGCTTTTTAATAGGCACACAAATTTTTTTTATCAAAGATGAAATTAAATATATTAAATATATATCAAAGATGAAATTAAATATAAAGCAATACGGCCAGGCCGTAAATTCTATAATAAAATAAAATAAAAAATAAATAAAATAAAATTAAATTAAATATAACACTGCAGTGTAAAAAAATTATAAATATTTTTTTTACTTCAGTCGATAAAATAAGTTTTTTTAAGATGAAGCTTGCATTTCACATTTTCCACAATAAATTAAAAAATTGAGAGAAAGAATTATTTTAAAACGTACGTGCAAGGATTAAAAGTGGTTTATCTTCCAACTGAAAAGAAGCAAACTTAAACGAATGTAAACTGTAAACGTCACTTTATACACTTTTGGTTTTGGTCACTTAAAAAATAATTGGTTTTCTTTATGATCATAAACTACGAAGTTGCAATTTTCTTAAATAAATAAATAAATAAATAAATAAATAAATATACCCTATTTATAGGGCCTAAATAAATTTAATAGGTTTCAAGTAAATAGAACATAAATTTTCAATTCTTTTTCAATAATCATTCTAAAAATTAGCTGTGAAAATGTTCACATCTTTTCGAGGCTTACACTAGCACCAACTTCAATACAAACACCATCAGCGATCCTGTACCCGAGGGTCGCCAAACATCGCACGCACGGCGCACACCACGATGCAAACGAAGGCTCCTTCAGACGGTACGAAAGACCCGCATCGATGCATTAATTAATAGTTATTAAAATATCCCTACACTTCGGCGCATCGGAGTAGGCCGTTTATTAGGCAGCACTCAATCATAAACATTATTTTATTGGCATGCTCTCGACTCGCTGCTGGGAGGGAGCCCTTCCGGAGGAAGGTATCAGCCGTGGGGCGACCGAGGTGAGGAGAGGGGAGGGGGAAGAAGCGACAGCAAACAAACGACCCGTGTGAAGGATTCGGTTTCCTCTGGTAGGCATTAGCTCCGAAAATTTTTCGGTATGGAAATCTCCGTCTCCGCCTTTGGGGAGAATGTCGTTCAAAATTTCATTCTTCAAGGGATTTGTTGGGAGAGTTCTCACGAAAAAAAAACCTGAAAAACATGGAAAAAATGAAACAGACCGAGCGCTCGGAACACCTGTGGCATTGTGGTACCGTGAGCAAGTGTCCTCCTATCTAATCTGCATTAGAAGTTGCCACTAAAGAGCGGATACGGCCAGCAGAGAGACAAAGAGCACGACAAGCCGCACCGTTGACGGATAGGGGCAGATTAAGCTTTCACTTGATGGATAAAAAAAAAGCAACCCCAGGAACGCTTCCGCCGGAAAAGGGAAATTCCACGATCCTTTCCCGTTTCATTCACGGCCGATCGGCTGATCGGCGGTTCCCGCGCGGAAACCTCCACCACTTAATTGTATTTTATGGAGTAGATTTCCTAATCGGATAAAAATTATCCGTCCATTGAGGCGCAAAAGCCTGCGACGGCACTCCTGCGGCGTTGGTTCGAGGGAAACGGCGAACGAAACGGGAGGAAAGCAGAAAGGAAGGAAGCGAAGCCCGTTCGCCCTTTTTCCCGATGGGTGCTTCCGCTTATCGGGCTATCTTTTTTTTTCGGTCGATTTTTATTTTTCTCTCGTTGACTCTTCTCTCTACGTTCCCACCGTGCGAACTGAATTGTGCCCGAGTGCCCGTGCTGGAGTGGAAAATGCAACACGAAAATTGCCGCTTCGAGCGCGGCGCAATGTTGCAACACGGCCCACCCATGGTGAGGTGGAAAAATCACATTTTTCCTCCCATCGATAGGCGGCAACGGAAACCACCAACAGGCTGGCCGACACTTTTCTCCTGACGGCGGTAAAATTGTGTCGCACCCGGAATCGGAGCTCGGGCTCAATTGCTGCTCATTAAATCAGATCCACCGTCACCGATAAGGGCCGGTTGTCGGGTCCGGTACCGAAAAATCCGGCCATTTAACGATTACGCCGCTGGGCTGGGAATTCTGTGGTTTGGCAGTCAGCTTTGGCGCCCATTTTTCGCTCCGACCGGTACGAGATCGGTACGGGGCGATAGCAATTAGCACCAGGGGGATGTGCGGATGGACACCGGGTGGAAATGGGAATTTTTATTCCGGGACTCTCACCTGGATTGCTCTTCCCCGTAGTCGGAGCCCACGGGGTATCATGGTACGGAAAAACAATGTCCATCTGATACGGATCGGTTTCGACAGTCGATTACTTTTGCACTGTGATTGTTCGACGTGTTTGAGTGGAGAAAGGATCGCTATAATCGTGGAATGACTGATTGCATTTGTAGGATAGGATCTTTAGGTGACTGTGAACAATTTTGCTTGCCATAATGTCAGTTTTGAAATAAGTTCAACACTGTAAGGCTAGCGTTTAGGTTACATTTTCTTTTATAAAACAAAAAAAAACTAACTTTTATAAACATGTATTTTTATAAAATAATAAAAATAAAATAAAAAACCTGGCTGGTTTTGTTTTATTTTAGTGTTCCAATTTGAATTTTTTTACATTTTATGGTTGAAATAGAGAGATTACCAAACATATTTTGTTGGAATTTAGACCATTTTTAAAGTACTCTCAATATTACAAAAAAAATTTGATAGCTAGGATTTTAGTCTTTTAATATTTTACTATAAATGTAAACCCCTGTAATTGTAAACTTGACGTGTAATATTAAACTCTATAATTGAAGTGAAAGGTAGTAAAAGACGTAAAATGAGGGAGATTAACGATAGGCTGGGCTTAATAATGTGTCTCTTACTCTTTTTTGCATGTTTTCAATCATTTTTCAATCAGGTTGAATGTATATTTTTAAAATTTCTCAGATATTTTTAGACACGTCTCATAATAAGAAAACGATTTTCCTGGCATTCTTTAAAATCCATAATATGTGGTTTAAAAAATAATTGAAAATTTGGTAGTTTATTAAAATAGTAGTTGATTAGTTGTCTCAAAATATACTTTTTTCTTTATGAAATATTTCGTTAAACTACATAGTGCTCCCCTTGCATATATGCTTTATTGAATTAACATTCGAATCAAATAATTTCCTACTGAAACCTTTGATTTCGTGCGTCTTGATGAATCATGATTAGAATTTGATGTTTTAATATAAATTAATTGATCGAGCAAATCAGGCCCATGGACCATGGACGAGTTCCGGATAATAGAGCAATTGATCACCCGACCACCGGGCACATTCAACTAATGGGCCCGACCTAGCCACAATCGGTGACATAGATCCGCGCCCAACGTGCCTCCCAAGAACCAGCAGCCTCGGTAAAGAAAACAAAAATCGTAATGGAACACACCGAACAGAAGGAATCCTATTTAGGTCTTCGCCTGCAAACTAACTGCCGACAATGGATTGGCTTTAATTTGATTTTCTACCCACCACCACCAGTGTGTCGTCCACCATCTCCATAGGCGGAACCGGCGTGGAACGGAAATTCTGCTGGTCTGACCACACACTGCATGCAGGAAAACCGCTGCGGAAGAATAAAATAGCCGAGATTGTGACACTAAATTGTCACCCGCTGATGGACGACGGCCGGAACGACGGAGCCCAAGGTTGAGGTTCGGCGAGGTTGGGGCGCAATTGGGAAAGGTCCTGACGCGCGGCGAAAGGTCAGCATGCCGGACGCTGGAAATCGTCCATCGATAATTGAAACATAATGCAAACGTTTTTCGGAAGTGTTTCTCGTGGACAACCAAAAAACAAAAAAAAATGCAAGAAGGAAAAGGAAATCAGTCGGTAATAAATGAAAGTAGGAAATCTTTAAGACTTCATCATCGTAGCAGGCAGCCTGTTTTTGCGTTATTTTTTTTGTCTTCTCTCCCGTTCTCCGCCACCCAATCGGACCGAACGATGGGACGACGTCTCATTCGCCGACAAACCGGTCCACGATGGGGGCGGAGCTACGCGCGACACAAAGAGCGCGAGAGATGGCGAGAGAGCCTGTAGGGGATTTTTATGCTGCGCTATGCTTTATGCTACCCGGGCAGGAGCCACCCGAGGGTTGGCAGAGAGCACGAGAGAGAGAGAGAGAGAGAGAAAGAGAGCGAGCCGTCTCGCGGGTATGCTGCAGGCATATCGCCTGGCAGAGCCCTTCGCACGGGTCATAGAGGCAGCCTGAGGACGAAGCGTTCGATCAGTTCCCTTTACGCACTCGACGCGCTAGGACGCACCAGCCGCACGCAACGGGAAAAGTGTTTTGTTTACGGAGTTGGGTTTTTCATCCGGGGAAATCGATAATGTTGGCGTCGGAAGTGGAGTGAAGAAATTGCGTTGCAGTTCCGTGCGTGTTACGATTTTACTGACGACGAGAAGCGGATATTGTGGGAACGGTGAACTCAATTAAGTGGTTTCTGCAGTGTATAGTGAGAATTCAAAAAAAAAAGTTAGATTTAATTTCGATGTGTACGAACGTTACGAAGAGAAATTAAATTACCGCCCGAAAGTTGAATTGGAGAGAAAAACGCTGTGGAGAGGAAAAACGACCGGAGAGTGCCCCCGAGCTTCATTCCGCCTTCATCAGCATGGTGATTGTGTAAGTTAAAGCCTAGTTCCGTTTTCCGTCCCTGCACTAGTTTCTGTTTGCCAGTGCGATCGATCGATCAAGCTCAAACACCGAACCCATAAGTGCCCAGTGTGTGTGTGTGTGTGTGTGCGCGCCCGCAAGGTTTGCATTTGATTAATGAAGTGCATTCGAATGTTTCGATTTTCGCTCTCCGCCAACAGGCAATCGAACGTGATCAACTCGAGCGGCGGTGGCGGACAGCTCGGTATCGACTGGGACATTAACGATCCGAGCGTGCCGATCGTGACGGAGTCGGACTACGACGGATTTAACGAGTGGAGCGATGGCCACTGCCGGTACATCTACCGGCCGAACAGTGAGGAGGCTAAACGGCACGCGTCCGGCTGGGCGATGCGCAACACCAACAACCACAACGTGAACATCCTGAAGAAGAGCTGCCTGGGGGTGTTGGTGTGCTCGGCCGGCTGCATACTACCGAACGGTGATAAGATTCATCTGCGGCCGGCCATATGTGACAAGGCACGGCGCAAGCAGCAGGGCAAAGCCTGTCCGAATAGGTAAGTCCGAAGTGGTTTCTTCGACCTGACGGTGTCGTTCTAATGGTTGTCCATCATCATCTCACCAACGACAGGCTGTGCATTGGCGGTATATTGGAGATTCTACCTTGCCGTGGGCACTGCGGCTACCCGGTGACACACTTCTGGCGCCATACACCGCACGCGGTGTTCTTCCAGGCGAAGGGAGTTCACGACCATCCCCGGCCGGAGGCGAAGTCGTCGGGAGAAACGCGCCGCGTGCTGGGCCTGGGACGTCGCGAGCGTGTACTGCGGACGGTGCAATCCAAGATGAACAAGGTACGGACGGTGTGGGCGAGCTCCGGACGAGGTGGCTTCATTTCTAATGTTTCGGCTTTATTTCTCCAGCTCAACGGTATCAAGCAGTCGCGCAAGTCGACGAAGCAGTTGTACACGATCGCGAAGGCCGCGAGCTACAGCTCGATCTCGTCCGGTGAAGTGATCAAATCGCCCGATTCGTCCTTCGAGGACGGTAGCTACCAGATGGAGTACCTTAATGGATCGTCCGGCCAAACGGCGTGTACCTACAGCACTCCGGTACACCAGCAGCAGTCGTCACAACTACAGCAACAGCCCCAACTACTATGTCCACAGACCCAACAGGACTACGCCCAGAACTGCTTCTACGATCCAAACACAAACTTCATCCACCCGGAGGAGATCTTCCAGCTGGACCAACCGATCCGCCCGGTGACGAACAGCAAGTACCCGCACCACCAGCCCTCCCCACCGCAGCACCATCTCGGAGGCACGCCTACCCCAACGACCATGTACGATCTCGACCTCGGTACCGGCTACCGGGCATCCACTGATCTTGGAACGGTGGCCGGCACCGGGCGCTACTTCGACTGTGTCAAGTACGAAAGCAGCACCGACACGGACACCGCCAGCCTGACCAGCAGTGGATGCTCCAGCGTGCTCGACGACATTGCGTACTACGCCGGTCCGCAGGTCGATTACCAGAACAACAACAACAACAACAACAACAACTCCCTTGCGCAACTCGACATGAACAAGATCGGTCTGCGTGCGTGCGACGGCATTAATTCGTTCTTTATTAGCCAATCAAGCTGCGTGTCACCGACGTCTAATGGGCGCAAGTCGTCGCAAGATCCCTCGCTCGATGTGTACGGCGGCGCGTCCGGAGCGCTGTCGACGGGTTACGAAAACTACAGTGCGTCTTCATCGCCGAACGCGGCACAGCGCGAACGGTATGGTGGTGGTGGTGGTGGGTACGATTCGATCGGACATCCCGCGATGGGACAGCCGGCAGTAAGTTACGCCGCCTCCAGCTCACCTCACTCGACCGACGGACGAATGGTGCCGGCGTCGCACATCGTGTCTTCCTGCGGGGAGATGACCCAACAGCAGGAGTGTGGGACCATGGAGGCTACAGCTGAGAATGGCGGATGTTGGTGGAGCAATAGCTTCTTCCAGACGACGGTTGGTACAACGGTGACGGGCTCCGCGGGTATGGACGTGTGGAACCAACAACCCTACACCGAAAGCTCACTTGCCGTCGGCACTCAGAACTCTACACTCGAGCATCAGTACTACGGACTGGAGCAATGTGACTATCTCAGCTAGATGGCTACAGGATAAAGGTGTAGATAGCGTGGAACGATAGTCCGAACTTTTGTTGCCCACTTTGTCGCCAGCTCTTGTCATTGTTACACCCATACCGTACTGATCTGCTTTGTGTTTGTCACATTAAGTCTTTTAGTTTTAGGACACTCTTTTTTTTTTTAGTCCTAAGCAAAACGCAACAAAACTGATCGAAACGCAAATCAAAGTACCAAGGTAGGATAATTGTAGCGTAAATTTAGTGTGTTTCTTCCTCCCTCTTGTGCCCTGTTTTTTTTTTTTACTATACCAGATACCTTTGCGGAAAGGGACTATTTTTATCGTGCACAGTCACTAAATCGACCACATCGGTTCCTCACGGATCGAAACATTTGAATATTTAGTGTGTGTGTTTTTTTTTTTACTACACACAACACAGCAGAATGTGGTGGCTCGTGCTGGTGGATCTCGTCTTTTTATTCGAAAGCAAAAGAAAAAAAACACACACACACACAACGGCTGATTAGTTGCGTAAGGTTTGTTTTGTTAAAACAGTTCTAGTCACTGGAATTTGATTACATTTGTGAAAAATAAATAAAGGCAATTATACAACTCATGTAATTGTGGCTCCGTGTTCTTTTAAAAAGTTTGTCAAATGGAAGAAAAATGTACGAAAGAAAGCTAAACTGAAACATATAGCAGAAATGGGTTTAAAAATCGAATCGAACTAATTGTTTATTCGAAAAAAAAGGTTGTTTATAATTTGTATAGCTCTTCGCGTTGGAATAAAACGACGAACGAATGAAAGTGTTCTCAAAAACCTAAAATATGATATTATGTAACGGTTTGTCGATGTAGATAATCCTGATATTTTGTAAAGAAAAGCTCTAATTGACTTAAAAAAATGATTTTTTGATTCGATCGCTCAACATTTTCCATAGTTTCTTCAATATGTGCCGTTAAATTGCAAATCGATTATACTTAATCTTAAAAGCTGCCATTTTCCCAGTACACTCAAGCAACTCATCTCCGTTTAAGGTAACAGATTAAATTCTTGGATTGGCAATTAAATAATTTGAAGATTTAGTCGAACATCTTTCTGATCTAGGAATAAATTAAAAGTAATGTTTTAAGGTTATAACTACCTGCAGACTAGTAGGTAGTATAATTTTGTTTTAATCTCTAATATAAACGTATATAACGTTTAGGTTATTATATAACGTATAAACGTATTGAAATAAAAGTGGAACGATACTTTTTTTGTCAACATGATACCCTGATCTAGATGAGTTGATATTATTTGTAACAGCAAGACTTAAGCTATTTTAATTAGAAAAATAATCATTGGAAAATGCAGAAAGATAGCGCCTGTCCACTTTGCGAGCAATACGAATTTATCTGTGGTTGCTATGGATGCTATTCAAAACAATACGTTTTAAACCGTTTGAATATGTAAACAATCTTTCTTTCCGCGCTACAATTGTCCTTGTTTTCATTCCCATGTTTTCTATATATTTTTTCAACAACTACTTTCACCCTTTGCCATTTTCTCTCCCTCTCCTATTCCCTACCCTGCCGCGGTTCTAACACCAAACAAGCAGTTTTTTTTTGTAAATCAATGTCACGTAATGAGCTTTTATTGGACCAATTTAAAACGGTTACAACGGAACGGAAACCAAAACAGAACGAATCGGGACTTGGTGTTGTAAAATTAAAAGGCACATAAAAACGGTTTCATCGGAACACTTCAACGGGAGCGTGTCATAACGGCAGTTTTCATGCCACTTTGCCGTGAATGTGCACCGTGAAAAAGAAAGTAGCTGCCAAAAAAAAACTCCCTCCCTTTCGCTCCCTTGCAAGTACGATGCAACAAAAAAGGACTGTTCGCAAAAAAAAAGAGAGAGAAAGGAAAGCAAGGACAAACCGAACAGTAACAAAAAAGAAAAAAGGGCAACCGAAACAACCCACCGTAAAATAAAGGAGCTTTAAAAAACATTTTCAAAAACAACACCCATGGACACGAACTTTCACCATAATCCCACGGCTTTTCCCGCGGGTCCGTCCGTTTTCCGCCGCGTTGGTTGCGATGGCTGCATTTCGGTTCGGATTTGATTAATTTGACACCGTACGCCCCTGCAATTAAGTGGCAAAAACCCGGCTAGCCGGTTAGCCCAAACGCAAAACGCCCCGCTAAACAGCTAACATACGTTAAATGAAGTGAGCCG
>JXWZ01006845.1:0-17409 GCA_000956215.1 Anopheles farauti No. 4 | reverse complement strand
TCGTGTATAATTTGTGCGAAAAGGAATGTAGTTAGCGGAACTTGATACGCGTGTCCTCTACATTGCGTGACATGTCCAGAACCGACTAGTTTCGGAATTCAACCGATCAACTTGGGTCAATTGAGAGTCAATCGAATTCGACGCCAGTGCAGTCTAGTCTCTTTCCGAATTGGATTTCCCAGTCAATTGCTGTCGATAAAACGTCGATCACAACGCTATTAGCAACAGTATGCGTACCTCATGCAATATATCCTGGAAGATGGTCGGGAAGAAGAAGATGAAGAAGGTTCCACTGGTGACCAGCATCAATCCGGACGCCGTCAGGATGCACCGTCTGTTGCAAAACTCCTTAGCGAGCATGTTGCGGCGTAGTGGTTTGGATCTGCGAGACAAGCAATGAAAATTGAATTGAAACAATTGCAAGCTACCGCGTTCAATAAGAAACTTAATTAAATCTACCAATGTTCATTCGTTATGATTCGATACGATCGTCTGGCACAGTTTCAAGCCGTACCAAGCCGGGCATCACAAAGATACGTTTTCTTTGTCACAAACGTTACAACTGAGGTCGTTCTTTGAGGTCAGAGATCCTCGATTGATCTCGATCTAAACATCACATTGTTCTCAACTATTGCTAGAGGCGCGCCGCTATATAGGAGTGTCGGAAAGATGATCGAGGTGTGAAACTGTGAGTTAATATCAATCAAACTACAATTCCACCTCTAAGTACCTCCAGTACAGCATGGACCAGCTGGGTTGGACCAGCCTTGCACCAGTCAGTGCATGTGGTCGTTATTGCACATATCTTGGTGAGACATCAAATATGTTTCAAGATGGCCCTTGTAAAGTGTTGCCATAATCGTTATGGAGACATTGCTACCATATAGAACGTGCTCATGACAAGATAAAAAGCATGTAAATATCATTAAATTTATTCTGTTAGTACATATCTCGAGTATGTTGAGTCTTAATTGATCTTAAGTCGTTGTCATTTTTAAAGAACTGCCATAATTAAAAGCCAAGATGCATAATGAAACATAGTGTCATTAACCACGACCCTTCTTCACCTTAATACATCATCTATGTCATTCCAGAACCGGTGCTCATGACGCTTTCAAATTTGGGATTGCGATTTTGTTTAGCATCCACAACCGAAACAACCGCTCCACTAACTAAAGCTTTAGCCTGAACGAAAAAGCGAGAGTCAAAACAAACACATCCGCCCAGACGCTGCGTGACGTCGTTTCATGCTTCGTTGGCTGGTTGGACGCAACAAAACACCAAAAACTAGCAAGATAGCGAAAAAAAAACCACACGTAATTTCAAGCATACCCAACTACACCATGTTTTGATTCCTTTTAAACGCTTATTTCACAACCATGCCGAATAGTTGGCATTCTCTCTTTCTCATCACATCCGCAAACATATCTGACATTGACTTTGCGGCAAAGGTTAAACTTACCCACGGATGCTGGACTAACTAAGCAATCTTAATGAGAAACTAAACCGGCAGCAGTACACACACACACAGGGTGTGGAATTTGTAAAACTTGGAGAAACCCATGAGGAGACGATCAATAAATGGTGTTGGATATTAATTATCTCCGGAAATGTTCTAGAAACCAGCAGAAACATCTTTCAATGTTATTTTTAGGTCATACTTTTTACAAATCATTGTTGGTATTGACTTTTAATATCGATTACACGAATCATGCTGAAAAAGCTGGTGAAATATAAAGGAGAATACGCTTGAATTGTGGCTAGCACAGTAAAACTCATAGATTTGGTTTCGTATAATTACATTGCTAAGCGGTTCAATGCTTTTTGTTCACATTAGTAGTACATCTCGCGCATAAGTTATTATCTTGTTCAAAAAACAAGAATGCATTTTAAAGACTTATAAACTGAAAACCAATATGTGTGACATGGTAGAGCTGAAACAAAACGTCTAGCTTCCGTGCAAATTATAGTAATTAAAAATTGTTCATTTTTGTTTCCGTTCAAATGTCTTCATTAGCCTTTCATGAACCGTTGTAATGAAATGTTGATGTCGGTTTTCAAATTCCCCCCGATCTAAAAACATCTCGTCAAGGGCTTCTCATTAACATTCTCTTCAATCAATCGTTCATAGATCATAGAACACATTGCCAAACTCCCATTAAACAATTGAAAACATTGTTTCAAAATAAGAGAAACCGAGATTACCACAGACGTTACATATTGCTTCTACTACCAAACGTACCGTCTAGTCTGATAATATTTATAAATTCGCGCATCAATTGCCGTTTGCAAGCAAACTTCTATCAAAACCCCAAGTACACTCTTGTGTAATGTTTAACTGACCCCTAACGTGGTTGATTCTTCCTAACCTCAGGTTTTACCTATTTAAAAGCAGTATATTCTAGATACTTACGAAACGTAAACTATGCTTGAAATGAATTTCTTCATGTTCATAGGTTAAATCGATAAATCCCGTGATCTAATTTTTCAGACCAGTCTAGATCGAACTAAAACCGATAAAATTAAACCTCGCATTAGTTACACCTGTGCGCCACACGGCATATTGTGGGACCAAGGTCAGCAGAAGATTTGTAAAGTCCTGTCGTGCATAATTCTGATACTGAAGAGAACGATTCACCCCAAATATAAAACAAGATAACAACGGTAACGCACGTGCAAATGATGTTCCATCGGCGGCATTGGAAGCACATGCATACTCAGTTCCCTTTTCATCCATTTATCAATGATTTCAGAAATGATACTTAGCCATTGGCATTATCTTATCGAGTGCACGCCACCCGATAACCGTGGAAGGAAAGACTGATTTCTTGCGAGACGATTGTAAACAGTATTAGAATAAAACGCTTACAACTCACAACGGAATGTTCCAGCACATTTCAGATTGACGATCGATGAAACAATGGAAGTTTGCACTGCCACTGGGCAAGAAGTGCAATTCAAGCTTTCGCGACCAATTAAATTCTCTACATCTACCGTGCGGTAGCAGACGTTGAGTCAATCGGAGTGCCCTCGGTATAATAAACATTCCGGCCACTTTCCGGCTTATCTGGTGAAGCCGGATGGTGTGAGCTTGTCAGTAAACACGGACTGCATGCTTCATTTCGTTAAGGATCCACACTGCTCGTATGTGCTCGTGCCAAGGACTGTTGAAAATGTAGTACAGCTGGTCAGTACAAGTTGGCAAAACACCAGTATCAGCGAGTTCGACGAATGATAGCTGATGACAGCTTCAAACGGCACGAATGACTCGCATGAGGAATAAATAAAAAGGCGCGAAGTAAAAGAAAGCAATGCAGCGGGCTCACGTAATTGGTTGTTTGTAGATTACAATAATCAAACACCATGCTTCCAAACATGGAACGTTAATTGAAATGCTTCGTTGAATTCGTGTGGCCACGTGCTGTGGCAAAAATTGAAGACACATCGTACAGACAATTCAACCCGAACGACCTATGCGTACTCTAGAGATTTTCATATTTCCCTTTCGGGACGAAACCGAGAGTACGATCTTTCTCAAATCACGCATGCGCCCCTATGTCATCACAGATCATTTGATGAATGCGGTTGCTAATGATTATTTATTGTACGCATTGTGCTAAAAATATCGAGCCAAAACCAAAACTGTAGGCGGCCCAAAGCGGGCCTATAACAACAAATGCGTTCTGCATGCATTGCTTCTGCAAACCAATAGTTTGTTTGTCACCTTCTGGCGGCTTCTCGACATATCAGCGCCACAAACAACACTTCCTCACTTGAAGCCTTTTTGAATGCAATTTAACTAGCTCCGGTCTAAAGTAGCATAATGCCCTTTGTCGGGTGATACTGATGCCTGAGAAACGAGTCACGAGAAAAAAAGCAGCACCCGCTCTCTATTCGTCCACTCGGAAACATTCAATATACAGGACTGGGTGCGCCCAGTGTTGATAGGTTCTGGTCGCACGATGGACCTTCAGGAGCTACACGACTCATACACCGTCAACCGCGTGCGGTCGCGGGTGTCTGGAGAAATTGAGTTACGACAAATTAGATCAATTGTGTGCTGTTTAATTGGCCAATTGCCAGTCGGAGGTGATGAATACCATCGGTGGGAAGGTTCAGAAATGCCAGAGCAAGCAACGTTGCAGCGTTGGTGAAGATGTGCATGTATTGGTTTAACGAATTCTGGCTAATGTCAGTCAATAAAATGGCCATCCAACGATCAAGAAAGAGACCCAAACGCTATCAGGAAGTATTTATATGCAAAGAAAGATAACTTTTAAAATCGATTCGATGGCTCCCGCATGTTTAACATATGCAAAAATGGATGAAAACATATTCACGAAGCTTTGTCCTGACCTTGGCAATGTGCACAAGCTACGCGGGTTGTGACAGATTTGTGGCTAGATAAGAAAACTGGTTTCTGTTTCGATGATCTTTTTGGGGATACGGTATTACACAACGTAAAACTCTAAGTTGCAATCGTGTATCGCCTTTTGTACGCGCATCTGCCAAACGAATGAGTCACCATGTGAAACCTTCGCGAAAACGTATCAGAGTAGAAAAGATGATTTGACAAATTGGTCGCTTGAAACAAATAAAAGTGCTAGTCATTGCTGGCCTGACTTCATACTTCGCTGCCCGATGCTGTGTTTATCAGAATATGTCAGATTCTGATAGACCGTTTTCCGGTCGCTATCATTAACACATTGATTGTTTTATAGTTTCTGGCTGTTCAATAATTTGAGAATCTTCTTCGAATGAGTTGATAACGAAATCTCTACAAATACATACTTCTTTTTTATTAGTTAAACGAGCTTTGCTCGTTTACCTCCTCTGATAACAAACAGCAAAATGATGAGATGAAGACTTGATTTTTTGCTATCAAGTCCAATTATTGCAAATAATATTCACAATTCGCTTGGAGTCACTTTTGTCACTAGCCTCCCCAACGCTCAGAATTACAATCTGATACGTCCCCGGTGTTATAGACCCTTCAACGCTTTCGATCTTGGTCAAATGATCGCGATTAGATACAACTCTTCCGTTCCAAACTGAGCACAACAATCGCAGCACCAAAACCAACACAGATATAGCAAGGAAATCGGGGTTCGTCTTATCGTCAAAAACAACACATCACAGCACAGTATCGCACAGGTGTTGCGAAAAAGCAGGGAGTAGTAAATGTTATTTGTTTTTTTTTTTATTATTATCAGCGATTTATCAGCATCGTGCAACAACAAGCGTCCGGATGACTAAAAAAAATTGCAACCCAAAACACCTGTTCAAATTTCAGACACATGGCACCCGTTTGGGAGCGTAGCAAATATGTAATGCTCGATGTGTAATTTTGGGCGATCGATGGGCTTATTTACCTTTCGCATCTGTATGTCAACGAACGCCCGTAACTCACTTACTTAGGTTGTGTTTTTGAAATTATTACAATCATTCCATTGCTTTGTCTCATTTGATTACAAACCTCTTCTTTTTCACTGCACTCAATCCCTGATGCTGAATGTGTTTGCTCCACTGAGAGTTAAGTCACGAGAATGAGGCCACTATCTGAATGCTGCTACCGATAGACGCGATCGAGACGGCACCGGTGTTGAGGGAATGCCTGGCCGATGCTTATATGTATGCCTTTGGCACCGAAAGCACCTTACGACACTGTGTCGCAAAGTGCTGATAAGCTTAAGCAAACGTTGCGATTGTGTTCCGGTCTGGACGGAGAGTTCTTTAAAGGGGTGCTATAGAGCAAGTAGAAAAAGGGGTATGGGTTTTTGGGCAAACGCATATGAGTCAGCACCGGCTAACAATAAAAAGTAATGGAAAATTTTAATTCCATTCATACATTGCATTAATTTAATTGTAACCTATTGCACTTTCCAAAGCCATGACTTAATGTAACCGGTTGGTTGAGGCCATTCTCAAAAATATGACACATTATGCATCAAAAAGCATGAGACACGTAAGCGGATGAGTCTTTGGTTTTGTTTTGTGCTAAACATTAATTTATGAATAATTTACCAAGTAAGCGCGATTGGTTTGAGTGTTTAATATAACATTGATTTTGTAAAGAAGTGAAATTCAAGGATTGTGAATTCACATGTTCAAGTGGTTTGTAGTGTGATCGCTGCATTTCGTGACCGTGCCTTCAATAATCTGACCCATACACGCATACAATGCTTTTCTAATCATTTTTTGCAGCTATTAGTTACATGCACAAACAAAAATTGCACACAATTGCATGGGTCCGAAATTAACGAGCCAACACGCTTCCAAAATTAAGTGATAGCTTCGATAGCCATGGGTGTTGATTAAGCATGGGTTAGAAAGTGAAGCTTTAGCTAACGTAATCTCGAACGCAACAAATAAACAGAACGTAATTGCCATTAGTCGTACGATTGAGAGAGAGAGAAAGAGTCATTCAAATCCGATGCCTTTCTGAAGCGAGCGATAGCAAGGACAGACAATAACCTAAGATTTGTTATGCCGGATTTGTTGAAAAAAAAAAAAGATCGAAAAGGTCAAGGCAGACCATTTGGAAGAAAGTATATGATCGTGAAAAAAGTGTTTCTTGACTGAGTTATCAATTTCTGTTCATCGTCAACTGTTGTTTGCTGATAAAAGAAAAAAAACCCATATGTCTTTATTTTATGCGTCAAAATAATCCTTCCATCCATCACGATCTTTTAATGACATATCTCTTCCACTGCATCTTGACTGATACATAATAGGCCGCAACTACTTTACTTTAATCATGGTCCCGCAAAACCGAAATAACCCGGAATCTTTTCGTTGTGCTGATAAGAACGATAGGAAACGTGTCACTTTAGTTTTCATCCGAACGTTACAGTTAGGAGTTGCATCTTGCATCCGGACTCACAAACTCTACTTCATTTCCAGAAGGATGAAGTAACAAAAAAAAGGTTGACAACTCGTTCCCAAACAGTCCTTATCTATCGAGGAATGCATTATCAGCCACTAAGCACGCGGGACAATCAATAGTTTCCGCGTACTGCCGGTGCCCGGGGGACAAACGTTGATTACATTTGAACATGTGTACGTTGGTGTATCACGGGGTAACTCTCCCATTTCTAATCTCATCCCTGTCAGCATGGGCATTTACTGAGCGCGGCAAGCTTTCATTCTGTTTCTGGATGCGTCGTATATTTTCACATAATTTCGCCTGCGGCAACTCGGGTCTGAACATTGATTGTACTGCCAACTGATGTCGGATGGAGTTTTCGTTGTTTAGATTAACGATCACGGTTCAGACGCATCATTTCAGGATCGTAGAAAAAACGAATCAACTATTATCGGCTGGATTTATGTAGGTATGCACTGTGTTACTCCTGCAAACTCCGAGTGCTATTGTTGGTGCCATTTATAGCAACGTAATTGACTTTAACACCGAGATCTATTGCGATTGCAAGGGGTGCAGATGATAGGGTTTCCACGATGATGCTTAACAATGCATTCCAACAATCCAATTGGCTTCGGTTTCAATTATTACTTGAACTAACTAACACTCGAACGGTGTTGAGGAACGGCTCTTTATCATGAACCAGATAAGTAATCCTGCTCTTAAAAAAACCGAAGGCAAAGACCTTTCGTTAGCGGATAAGCCATCATCAGCAATCAACACAGGCATCTATCAAAGGAACGTTTGAAAGATCTTCTACCAATATGTTCGACTCACCTCACTTTGCCGATGTCACCGTTGGCGTTGTGATTACCGTTGGCCAGCTGATAGACGGCGGCTTTTTCCGTGTCAGCGGCCAAATGCTGCGTGGATTGCAACATAAAAAAGCGCTTTCTGCTCGATTTTCAACACAGTATTTTGCACAAGTCCCCTAATGTTACTCAACGATTTGCCAACACAAGCATCAACACACTTCAGCAGCTAGAACAACCGACCACTGAGAGGTGTCCTTGACGGTATCCTTGGTAACCGGTCTGGATGAATCTTGGACCTGTATCAAACACGCAATACAAAGCACACGAACACAATCAAACTACATTTCGAATGCAAGCAAAATTTGTTGGAATTGTTTTGCGCAGCGACGCGATTCCTCATTAATAAAGGGGTAACATTAAATAGAGGGTACGAATGAGAAAAACAGAGAGAGAGAAAGAGAACGACAGAGAGAAAAAGAGTCCTTCCTTTGATGTAGATATTCTTCCTATTTTGCACACGTAATAGAACCGGTAAACGCTAGTAGAGTTCCTTTGTTGGACTGTGCAAGATGACAACGAAGAGAAGAGTTTTCTGTCCGGTTAAACGTGCGCTTCCTGTCAAGCTGCAAATTTTGCTTCGCACATGCGAGAGCCTTCACTAGATGAAGTGTCGTGGTCAGACGCTAATTCACTGGCCGAGGAAATGTATACTATAATCAAATTTACAAACTGTGTCACACTTGTTGAACATACAGCTCACAGCCTACCCTTTTCTCTCAACATTTCTTTGCAAATTTTGCAGCCACAGCACAGTTTCATACGCATAAGTGCTTGAACGTCGCGATAATGCACTTGCAACGATCGACAGCGGTGCAAAATAAAGGTTAAGAGTGATAGATCACTTCGTTGCGTTCGCTGCATGCGGTACTAATTTTACTCTTTTTGTAACACAAAAAAAACAATCAACTACAAGCAACACGAACCAACCCCATCAAATGTCATCCGAGAATTTCTATGTCACGCCAGCAGCCGCAAACCCGATGCTGCCGTATGTTTAGTCTCACAAATGAGCAGCGAGTACCAAGCCTGCCAAGCCGACGTTCATACGCGCTGTTAACACACACTCTCTCTTTCTCTCTCACAGTACAATAGTCGCTTACGCGTTTATCTTCTAACTATCCCACGCACTGCTGATAACGCTGATGTAAGTTTGGTTGTTCCCTTCGCTACTATTTCCTTATCCAAATGCGCTTTAGCCAAGTGCGCTGTTTCCCGAAACTGCACTGGAAGGATGATCACTTACTGTCGCACGAATTTCGTCTTAGCCTAAATTCGTCGACGGCACTGCACGGTGGTGCTCGATGCGACAGATTTAGCACGGGAACCACGAGAACGTACCGCGACCAGCAAAGACAGAAGAACCTGACCGCGACGGCGTTCGCTTAATGATTGACCGAAACGCGCCACCGTGCGTCGGTATCAAATACCCCGAGCATACGCACACTTCTGCACCGATCCGCACGTATTTGCCGGTAGTGGGAACGGGGACGGGTCCGGGCGGAGGTCGGTGCTTCGCAGTTCAGTCAAACCAAACGACTCTAACGATCCCCTCATCCGAAGGGGATTGTACAGATAAGGGAACACACAGGAACAACGCACTATGGAACATATTGGGAGGTTTCATTTATTTTAAAGTTGGTATAAGATGGAACTAGAAGCTTACTAGACAGATATACAAAACTATACAAAAATAATCACCGATTCGTTGGGAGAAACGATTTGTTTTACGTAATGTATAGCATTTTGCACAAAAAATATTACACAAACAGTGTCAAAAAAAGTATACCGTGTACTACTGGTATTGTTTTCCAAACAATATTCGTGTTCCAAAACTTGATTTGTCCGTTCCGTAAGTTCTCTTTTGATCACTGTGCCCGAGGAAAGCAAAGGAATTGAGGACGGCTCCGCCGCTGCAGCATGCTCGTTAGCCGGCAAAAAGATTAAGTCATCGCGCATGTATTGGTATAGGTTTTTGGTCGGCCTCGGAAGGCCACGGTTCGTCGTGTTCGACTTCGCGGGTGCGAGAAGCGCGCGAAAATTTTACGATTCACGCTCCGTGACGTTCCACGTGCTGGTTCGTAGCGCGATCGACGCATGCGCCGTACGATCGAACCAAAGTTTGAAGCCGGTATCGTATCCGGAGCCACATTAGCGTATTACGCACCTTATTAGCGATGAAAACTGTTACAATGACTATTACTGACAGGTTTCTACAATAAACAGGAATTTCTGATTTAAAGGTTGAAATTCAACCGTAGTTTTTTACGAAACATTTTAATAGTCATGCTCGAGATTTTTTTAACCCTTCTCCAATCGAACACCAACCGTGAGCACATTGTTAATGAGCATTGTTGCATCTGTGTGTTGGCGTTCGTTCTAGATCGTGCACTAGCGATCGCAACTATTCGTAGATAATGGCATGGGTATAACAATAATCTTCCTCGCTTAATTGGGAACAACCAGTAAAGCTTTTACTCATTGGGAACAACCATATCATCAGTTTGATCAGATACGAGCATTTACTCAAACCGATTTATTCTAGATTATTAGAAACCTACTATGTCATTAATTCACGAATGATATAAACCTGAGATAGTGACGCACACAGATTTATCACACCTTAGTTCTTATGTTAATATGATGAGCCAATTATTCAGACGCATCATAATTGAGTAAAGTAATCATGAATCCTTGATGACCGAGGAACACATAAGTAGTAACTATATGTGAGTTGTACGTCGCTTGGAGAAGCAGGGAAAGAAACAGATATGTTTGTGAATAGGAACAAATACATGTATAAAACAGTTAAAGAACAAGCCCAGCAAAATCATTGCCATTTTCGTGAATTGTTAAACATAATGTTTCGATAAACCTATTACCAGTCAAAGTAACACGAAGCCATAATTCGCGGAAGGAGAAGGCGGCGTAAGAATTGCCCGTAACTCGATACACGTGTTTGGTCTGCGCATCGAATATATCCCTGTACGATCCGAAATCACTACCCAAAATTGCATCAGTGACACGTGGCAGTTGGACATTGAACCGAATGCGATAAGCGCACCTTCGTTCTCGGTCGTTTTCCACGTCACGGTTCCTGAATACCGGTGCTCGACGTACTTTCTTCGACCACTGAAGACGCTACACGTGGTTTGGCGAGACTTTTGTGCCACGCGACACACCAACAACAGTGCCTTTTTCCAGCTAATTAATAGGATTGCTACCGGTCCTCCATGCTGTCATTCGTTTACCTTTTCCTACCGCACGAGTCCACCGCAAATGATGCAACTTCCGACAAAAGTTTCGTTACATTTTCTGTCACTATCTTCCTGTGGGCTGGACACTGCCTACTACGCATGACTGCAGTGGCCTGGTTCAAATTCTCGACCAAACATTTCCTCAAGAACGCGTTGCCACCGTGCGGTGTCACCAGGGAATTGAATAATAATTCGATTTTGGTTCTCTTCACCAACTCACGTTAGCCTTGAAGTTCACCACCCCTCCTCGAGATTTAGAACGAGGAAGCCATCCTTCTGTTGGGTGCAATGCACAAAAATGCCACGAAACCCGCGCAAAAAATCTACCTCAACAACGCGACTAATGCGACGTAACGGTTACGGTGTGATTCGGGTTGGAGTCGGTTAAAATGATTGTACTTAAAAATCTTTATAACGAGAGATCTCATCGCACGCTGATGTTGAACGATCATGATCGACCAATTTCGCAACAGAGGTAAATTAAGACCTTCCACTCAAATTCCCTTCGCCTTACCTCATCTAACTGGTTTGTTAGATTTTATAATGTCTCGAATGCGTCTTGGCGTGATGAATTTTGGAAGCTTCCAAAACAATGACGTCAAATGCGCTAGTAAAAAATGCCGATAATCTCGAAAACAAACAAGAAATTAAAAACCGATTTGTTCGAGAAAAATCCAGTAGCTATACGTTTTGAAGTGTTTCAAATTAAATGTTCTTATTTGATGTTCTCCTGACGTCGACATGTATAGTATTGGCCAAGCCATAAACTCTTAGTTCCACTCATCGCAATTCAAAGCCATACAAGTACTGGATAGGCGTGATTGGCGTTAACCGCACACTTCTCCAGCTCTACCAGCAACTTTACCGGTCGGCTTGAGACCAAAATAACATTCCCTTTCTATTGTTTGGTTGTTTTAATGAGATTTTTTATACCATAACATCGTGAAGTTAAATACACGTGCGGTTTAGTCAACACGCATGCATGTGTTGATATGTTTGGTATCAAATCGGAAGCAAAACAAATAAGCTGATAAATTGGATTAGAACGCTTAAGGCTTTTATTGTTGTGGTTACTTGATTCGAATAAAAGTACCTAAAATAATAATGATTTTCATTCATGCCCTCTAAAAGTTATGCTAAAATTTTTTTTTGTTACTGTACATATTACACTTTAATTCGTGTTCTACAACTGATGTAAAATGTAAACATATTTCGAAAAAAAAATGTTTCGAATGTACCACATGAGCTAAACAACGACACAAATTAATTCTTGTTAATTTATCTCAACACTCATACTGTTGAATGGTTTTCTTTGTTCGTTAAGTCTGTATACATCACTACTATCATATAATGCATGTTATCGTTAAGATTATTTGTATGCTCACTTTTTAACTGTATGCTCCGTGGTGGAGACAGCTGTTTCAGAAAGACCTTCATTACGTGGTCCGCAAACTTTCAATAATGCTGTACAATTGTAGCCGATCGCTGCCGTATTAGGGTATATGGTTGCAGAAATGGCACCGACGTTTTAAAAGCAAAATAACTTATTAAACATTTGCGGTGCTGGCAAATTAATTTGAACTACTATTCTCAACGCCTCATTATAAGCTACTATAATAAGCTATTTTCTGGAATCAATCCCATTAGTTTCTGATGCTTCGTTCTGTGTACAAAGTTTCATACATTTCCTAAAGCAATAAATATTTGTGCTGCGGTTTAGTAGCTGTGTGTAGTTAACAACACAAGCATGAAAACTAAAGCTCGTAATTTAGTTAATGTTTAAAGCCAATTATTTGAATGCAGTATACCGTTTGTGAAACATGAAAGCCTCAAAACTTCCGTAATGTGACTATGGTATTAGTATTACAATTATTTTGTTAAATCGTCTGTTACTAGGCGAACTCCAACAGCGTCCAAAATTGTCGTTGTATGTGATTAGCAAAATTTATTCGATGTAAATTCATACGGAATATATGATAAATTATTAACCACTAATTAAATGTTTTCCGGACGACATGGACTGGGATGCAGTGTGTGGACTTTGTTTGCTACTACTCCGAACATCTAGTTAAAAAGCTACGTCAAGCTTTTTCAACTATTGATGTGGACTTATTTGGATTTGTTGCATTGTGCAAAAAAATATTTTGAAAATTTTTTGGCAATAATAAAAAACAAAGTGAAAGCCTCCTTATAAAACATATGTTTTTGAATGAATTTTAATAATTTAAGTTAAAATTTTCTACCTGTTTTACTCGTCATTCCAACTGAAAAGATTACCGTATCTATACGCCAGATGGGACATAGATGTGTTTCCACCTACAGTCATATTGTATTTATTGTGTTAGTTTGTGTAGGGCACTTTCCTTTTGCAGATTGTACTGGAATGGCAGTGAGGACCGAGTGCACAAAAGAAAGTACGTGTGATCTCAAATGGCTCTAACCCTTTAACGACAGATTCTTCTTCCAAGAGTACTATACTCTCCATACAAAACATGATCACACAAAAGAAGGTTGCTAGGCTTATCATTCTACTATAAACAGCGGTGATAAAAAAAACTCAAAAGCGAAGACTACTTTAAAATATTAAAATAAAAAGAAAACAAATCGCCAAGCCCGGAGACTAATAATTTTTTGAAATTATTTTAGGAATGACGATTCTGGGTATATTAGAATCTTATCTGTTTATGTGACTTGCAACGGAAGCGTCTTTTGCTCTGACTGCATCTTAAATATCGGCATGTTAATGATTGCACACGTAAATTTCATCGACGGCGAGTTAACTACTCGGTATATATCGTCCGCCAGACCGGCCGTCGGCTAGTACGATTGCGTTTCGTTGTACTTCCGGCTCCGGTAGGTAAATTCAGTTCCGGAATAAAGTCACCGTCCACGTGTGTTCCGATTGCTTCTTCATATTGTCGCCGGTTGTGCTGCTGTTGGTGATGTTTTCTTTTCCAGTTTCTTAAAAGAGAGACGAAAATGTGTTGTGATACTGTTTATCGATTGTTGAAATGCACAAGAACTCACTTATTCTTTTTCTTTGAATTTACTCCTTGCACCGAACTTCCATCCAGATTAACTCCTCTGTCATGCTCGACAGGGAAGTGTATAGACGAGCCAACAGTGCCACCTGCACAAAAATGGGATATTATAACGATACAATTAAACGCTTCGATTAGTCTTTAGCATATTCTCAACACTAACCTCCATGGTGAGTATGATCGCGATGGTTGTGGTATTTCCTTCGATTACCACCGGTGCCAGCACCGTATGCCATTCCTCCTGTTTGGCGACCCGCACCTCCACTACCAACGCCACCCAATATTTCACCGGCTGCAGCTCCCGTAGGCAACATATTGCTCTCCGGGAGGGTATTTTGCTGATGATGTCGTGGCAAGGTACAACTCTTTCCCCGGCAGCGCTTCATTTCCTCCAAGGTTTCATGTAGCTCTTTTTTTTCTTCTGCCGTCAACAACGTTTCTCGATTTTGTGTTTCGAAAGGATCTGTAAAAATTTTTATCATTAATAATTATAATCGTATTTTTGGAAACCTAAAAGCTTATTAGAACGATATGATCACCTATCCTCAAGTTGTAATACGTTACTAAACCGGTAGTAAACTCGCAGTAGAGGAAGTTGTGCGTTTGATTGATCGTTCTCAAGCAGCTGTACGTGTTGTTGTTGGCATTCATACAGAAGCAGAACGGTTTGTCGTCCCACATTGGTTCTGTACGCCAGTGGTTGCTATCGTGGCTGAAGCAATTCATTCGCTCTGAGAGACATTCCTTTTCCATTTTCACTTTTTTGATGCGCTTACGTTCCTTCTTCCGTTGACGTTCCTCCTTTAGGCGACGACGAGCTTCTCGTGCTAGCTCTTTCTCGTCGGGCAGTGGACTGTTAATATCATAATGATTAAAAATATTTATTACCATTTTCATATTACATTTATATTATCTCTACCACAGTCACTCTTGCTTACCTTTCGGTTTCTGCTGCGCAGTAACATTCGGTGGGAGGAATGGTCGTATCAGCGGTCGAGGTTGGAATCATGTTATTCTGCACCGAGTTACTATTATGCTGCATGTATTGGGTATTATTGATCGCGTTGTGATTTTTTTCACTTCTATGTAATTTTTGTCGATCGATTGTAATCCGCCGATCACCATTGTTCGCTCCAGTATTGACTGTCACCTGTTCCGTTGTTGTAGATGAAAACACCGATGCTGTGGCATCGATTGCGTTTTGCGAAAACTGTTCCACGCTGTTATATGATTGATTACTCTCAGTTGTACTGGAACTCGAAAAGTCGCGGCTAGATTCCGAAGTTACTGACAATTCTGTTATAAAATCACTTCGAGTATCGCTGCTCAAGTTGGTCGATGGGGTTGTGCTCGCCAATGAAGAAACTGTAGAAGAATAGTCCTTATTTTGCGTTTCAACAACCTCACCCCGATGGCGTCCACGATGACTACGGTTTTGTCCTCCTGTTCCACGATGTCTTCCACTGCCGTGACCGGTACGATTGTATACAGGAGCTGCAGGAGCCGATGGTTGAGAGTCCGTTGTGAAAAGACTCATATCGATCAAAGGCCCTTCGACGTCTTCGTCTACCGGTTTGGGGGTAGGTTTAGTTGCCTTCCAACGGTTTCCGTAGCCATTGTGATACTTGCCAGCTGGACGGCGCACCACGGAGCCATTAGATATCCGTTTGCGTGTACTATTGCTGATCGGAATAGCAGTACCTTCTGACGACGAAGACGCTATCACCACTGGAGCAGCGGTCGTGCTAGTGGAAGAGCTTACTGTCGATCGATCCTCTACCAATCTACTGTCAGTAGACGCATCGTCTTCGTCATCATCATTTTCTTCCGGTTCAGAATCTTCCCCACGGTATCCAGCTGGTTTTTGCTCACGAAGCAACCGCTTGATGTCTTTCAATGCGTTAATCTTATCCTTAAGCACAGAGATCAACTGATCCACTTTCATTCGATTACGTTTCCAGCTCAGTTCATCTTCGTAAATCACATTAGTGCAGTTGATCTGATCACCCACAATGACGAAACATCGTTGAGTGTTGCCAACGGACGTGTTCGTTCCTTCGCTCGAAGTTTCGTTTTGACGATCCTGTACAATAGTCGCCGTCTGTTCGTACTCTCGCTCGATCTCTGTCAACGTTTGTTGCAATTCGTGAACCACGTTGACTAAATTTGACGACGAAGACGTATCTCGTTTCAGCCTCTGATGGTGTGTTTCCTCTTCCTGCTCACTGTAAAGCGCACGTTGGACGGCATCGATTTGGGCCGCCACCTGCACTAACGCTGTCATGGTTGGTCCCTCCGCTTCCATCAACAAAACTTCGTCACCTTGCTCAGGCTCTAGCGAACGCTTTTGACGCGTCCGTCGACGCCTATGCTTATGGGTTGCCGTTGGCTGTGCGGTTGCTATCGATTGCATCTTCGTGTGATCACGTTTGGTTTTGATTTTGGTGTAGAAAAAGTTGTTCGGCGTGAAGCACGCACAGTTGCGTCCGTTCGTATGGCTACCCGTTTTTTTGTGGATCTCGGCCAAATGTTGCTGCAGCTGGCCATGGAATTTACATTTGTGCTTACGCCAGCGTCCATCTTCACTCGTGCACTGCCACTTCTGTCCCGGCACACAATTTTGCTGAAGAGCCGGATTGGAGCACTCCGTGTTGAGACGATCCATTTTCGTGCGGAAAGGAGTCAAGTGATTATCTAAATTCTGTATGTCGTGCTGGGCAGGTGCTTCTGGAAATGCAATAGAATAATTGCGTAAATGATGTTCTACGTTTCTTAACAAAAACAATCGCTATACTTACGATCAAATGCATGCGCTTCCTGGTGATCGATTACATAATCTTCTGGATGAATGTTGCGTTTCAGCTCGATAGCTTCAGTTTCACTTTCAATCGTCACATGATGGTCATCATCTTCTGGATGCAATGATTTGGAAAATGTCACATGAATAATAAATCTGCCGCTCAAGTGATCATCATCAACATACCTTCATCCACATCCAGATCGTGTTCGTCCTCATCATCATCGTGTTCGTGCGAGCTAAAATCCAGCTCTTTGCGCTCGCTCCCACTGCTCGTCACACCGGAGACCACACTAGGGCCCTCTTCAAACACATTGCGGCTCTCCACCAAAACTTCCGGCGCTAGCTTCGGCTGCGACCCGGTTCCATTCACAAGATTGAAGCGCGCACTGTACCGAGCGGCTGCAGCACGCAGTTTTTGTTCATGAATTTGTTCGGGCGTTTCGCGCCGACCGGAGCTTTCAATCAAAAACGTGTCGGGCCACTTGTCCAACACCGCACGGTGGCGGTTAAGTACGAGTGGCAGGATGCTACGACCGTCCATATGGGGCGGCGGAGCAACACCACCAATGTCCAAAGA
>JXWZ01006843.1:0-17066 GCA_000956215.1 Anopheles farauti No. 4 | reverse complement strand
GTTTTGTGATAATATGCTAGTGCCTCCAAAGGTGAAAAAAAATTGGGATAAGAAATCTAGAGAAGAACGATTCAGAGAGTTCCGAACAAGTGTGCTGCGCAGTAGTTTTTCGCACGTTTAGCGTACCAACCGTTTCTGCGAGTGCAGTATTTGCGCGCCCCTAAAACAAACAAACAAAATCGCCTAGGACGTATCAGTGTCGTTTTCAATTATTTGAGTAATCAGGTATTTCAATCCAATAATTTACTACACGATTATCGTTTATTTTGCCGAAGGAAAAATTAACTTCAGAATATTTTTATGAAAAAAAGTATTTGCATTTCAACTTATATTGTTTCCAAACTGGACCCTCTTGTACGATAATTTCTAATACTCTGTATAGTCAGCACTGCAGCTGTATGAAACAAAATGAAAACAAAAACACACAGAATCAATACGAAAACATTTTGTTCCGGAACGTCAAAAGGAAACAAACTATTCAATCCTAAATAGCGTTGGAATGGATGGCGAGACGAGGAGATTGAGGGACAAGGGTTATGTATATACAGAAGCAATAATTCCAACACAGGACCAGGAGTACCACACCATCTCCCTCGCTTCATTGACACCATGCCTGGCCTAACAGTAGTTATACACGTGCAACAACGCCCAGGAGATAGGTTTTTTTGTTTTCCGTAGCAAAAACCTAAAGCAGGTAAGGATAAAGGGTGATCGGCAGCTTCCGCGATGGCATTTTCGAGTACCTCTCTGTTGTGTATGCTTATAAAGGATTTCAAATGTGATTGAATTTAGTTACTTGTTTCTGCACTTTCCCACTATATCCATTCGTCCCTTTCGTCCCAGCGAGATTCGACCGCATCATACGCATACATCGTCCCCTTAGCTTGCGTAGCGTCTTCCGTTTTCAACAGGCGGTAATAAGGAGCCGACACAATGAACGGGCTCAGTTTCATTACGCGTTAGGATTGCATTTCGATATAGTAAGCACGTCTGCTAAGCACTAGGTAGCTTATGTATGCCCGTTTTAGTAATGCGTTCTATGCTACATGTATGCCTTTTTTTGTCGTTACTATAGGATCGTCTACGGAACCTAACTTTCGCGTACATACAACCACACACATGCACGCCCTCGATAGTGTAGATTATGCACATTGGTTTCGATAATAACATAGATAACTTACTACCCCTTTCCACGTCATATGCTGTGTATGCGTCTCTTTCGTCATTTAACATCTCATTATAGACCAGCTTCCGCTGTCTCAATACCGAACGAATAGCAAAACCGTGCTGAGTATGAAATCAAACGGACTCTTTCTCCAAACTAAACACGCCTCATTTCACAGGGAATACGTAGCAGTACGAACGGAACGTTTTACATCATTTTGCTACATATTTTGTCTAAACATTACACCACGACAGGCAGACAGTGACACATATAGATAGAGAGAGTGAGTATAGAGAGGGAGAAAGGGAACAATAAAGTGCAAAGAACGCTCAGCAACGAATTTAACGTGGAACGAAAGAATTTTGTTTTGCTGCTCCTCCCCCCCATACCCGCCTCGTCAATGTAGAAGAGCAACATAATAAAGAAGTCCGAGCCGCATCAAGCGTCTCACGTTTAGCATCGCGTCTCGTACAGCCCGCTGCGACCGATGTACCGCACCCATTTGATCACATCGTGATCGGAGTAGTTCAGCTTCGGTTCGAACACCTTCAAGTAGCGGACCTGTGTGGATGGATGAACAAAAGTGGGCGGTATACAAATTATTGTGCCGTCAAATGATTTCTATTTATTTTGTTACCGATATCATACCTTGAAGCCGGATGGCGCAAACGGAACCTCAAAGTTCATCGAGATCGGCGGTCGGGTCCATTTCTTTTTGGTATCCGTTTCGAGTAGTTCAATCTCTGCCGAAAGCTGTGTCTCCTTCATACCGGCCATACGCTTGATTCTGTTGATAAAAGAAATAGAGCTTCAATAAATTTCGATTCTTCAGCAATCACGAATGTGCACTATTCTGTTTTTTGTTCATATTTTATCAATTGCAATGAAAATACCAACATTGCACGTTTACAAATAAAAATGTTAGCGAAAACAAAAATATAGAAACCAATACTCACTTCCACACGATCGCATTTTCCGATGCCTTGTACTTGGCTTTCCCCTTCAGGCAGATCAACTGCACACCGGACGTGTTGAGCGGGGTCGGTATCTTCACCTCAATCTTCTGCCCGAGCAGTGACGGCTTGAAGTTGGATTTCAGTACCACCTTCACCTCCATCTTAGTCCGGCCGACCTCCCGCACCAGCGGGATCACCCGGAATGGCAACGAAATGTCCTTGGTCGTACGATAGCGCATCAGCTCGAACTCACCGTCTGGCGGTATGAAGCTGATCGAGTGCTCCGTCTCGAACTTGCTTAGCTTCACGCACTGATGGAACTGGCAGTCGTCGATCACGACCACCGGCTTGCCCGACCGCGACGCCTCGTTGTCCGCGTTGCCCGAGATGCCGCTGCGACCCTTCGCCTCCATCACGATCTTGTCGTTGATACCGAACTTGCACTCCGGCATGCCGGACAGGTACGACTTCATCACCACCTTACCGGCTACGTGCGCCGACAGCACCTGACCCTGCGGGCTCATCAGCAGATTAACGTACTCGAGCACATCCAGGAAAAGCTCGTTTCGGCGATACTTGATACCCTCCCGGCGCCATCCGATCTGGCCCGTCACCTGTGACGTGATCTGCGCCTGCTCCTCTTTCGTCGCCGTTTTGATGCCCTGCTGCGTGATGAACGTCTTCAGCACGCCCGTGTCCGAATTTTGCGGATAGCCGAAGTCGAGGATTTCTGTGAATGGTAGATGGAAACGCTTTAGCAAAATCTCAAAATGATTGCAAAAGCAGTGCTTACTGCGACTAGTTGCATGGATACCTACCATCCAGCAGCTCGTAGATAAGCACGAAGTTGTTCTTGATGTTCTCCTCCGATATCTTGCCAAAGTATGACTGCATCACGTCGATGATCTTCAGCAGAAACTCAAACACCATGGCGGCGTTCACATTCTGCTTCGTTACGGCCGCCAGCCAGATATTTGCCCGCTGGGGATAAAGGGATACCACACGCAAAGGGATAACTAAGGGGAAAAGCGGCATGCATAGATCATCGCATAATTTTTTTATCAAAAAAAACCTGTAATTTTTTTACCTTATATCAACTTTACTGTACTACGAAAGAATCTTTCTACAAAATTCTGTTCAAGCTTTAAAATTGTTATAAATATTGTCGAATACAATTCCCCTAACTCTTCATTCCGTTTCAACCCACTATATTTCACACCGGCCTACCTTGATATGGAAGAAACTCGTGCGGGCGATGTTCGTTACCGGCGAACGGACCTGCTGCCGGGCGTGTATGACATTCACACGGAACGCGTCCACTGCATTACGCCCGATGTCATCGCGGTAAACGCGGGATATCAGGACCTCGCCCTTATGGTTGTAAACGAACAAACCGCCGATCATGTTGGCGGCTGCGGTCGCTGCGCTGGTGCTGTTGCTACTGCGCTCTTATCGTTGGTCCCCGCGCAATGCACACACCGCCAAAGTCACAAACTCACAACGCGCGGATAAAGCTAACAGGAGGCTGATGATTTTATTGTACGCCACACACTCGGCTTCACATGCACACTCTCCAGCGGCCTTCCTGTCAGGCCGCACCCGCCGTGCGCCTCCTTATCAATGCCTCGTCCGGAGAGGAGCGCGCACTCTAAGCTGAAAAGCGGAAAGAAACAACAAGATATGTTTTACGCCCACTTTGCATACGCGGCTGCTGCTTTCCCCTGGAACCCTTCGGTGACCAGAGAAGGGTGGGGGCAATCACTTTCATTGCTATCTTCCTTTTCTCGCCAAAGCGGCACCGTCGTTTATTCTTTGCCTCTGTTAAGGTTCGTCGTAAGTGATTAATTCGATCTTGTGCTCGTGTGGCAATCGTGCTCCCTGTGTCGTACACTAGGGAAACCATTTAATGTTAAACGTCATGCTAGGAACATGATTGGATAGGCAATCAATAACCGCACATCGTACTTTCTCGAGAGTATGAGGGCAAGCGTTTATGAAAGCAAAAAAGCAAAAAGTTATAAAACCATCGAAACATTGGAGTTCCCATTGATGCAATGCTGTAATATTTCCACTATTCACCCGAGCTTGGCAATCCTGCTTTGCATCACCTACTACTATAAGGGCCACCCATATCAAAATGTCTTCCAACACGACGGACGATTCCGCCCGCAGCGGCCGGAGGAGCTTCTCTTTGCAGGAAACCACTTCCACAGTTTTGTAACCGAACTAGGAACTCGTTACAACTCCACCCGATGCTTACCTCGTTCCGCAACCGTTTTGGTAGCACTTTTCACACAATACACACCCGAATTAATCCATTTTCAGGGGCAATTTTACCGAACAAAACATTAACACCGAGAGTTGAAAAATTTTCCAGTTTTTTTTTCTTTTCACCAGCAAATGACACAAAAGTTTCGTGCTTCTGTCAAATACGAGATGCGCCCAATTGCCACTTTGACAGCTCCTCACTATGGCGAGCACTTTGACAACTGCATGCTCCCATACTGAGACGATGTCGGTTGCCATATCAATAGCGAGTGAGAATTATATCTCTCATCACCGTGAAGAACTGTTGAAATTTGTTTGGTGAGAACACAGGCGAGCGTTGAATCTTCTCGTGATCTCGCCGACCCTCGCTCATAAAATGAGGCGCGGTTGCTATCGTAGCGAGCTCGGATTATTTAGCGGTATCCGGCTCACTGTGGTGAGCTGGATGGCTTACTATTTGGCAAGATTTGTTTGTCCTACAAGTACACCTAACGCTTTAGGTTGAAATCAAAATATACACCTACGAAAACAACTGCGGTTTCTTTCAATTGGTCTAAAACAGTTCTCTATACGAAAAAACTGAAAATCTTCATCATTTAGTGCTGTAAATCGACATTAAGCGGACATTTATCTAGTGCCGTGGAAGCAGGTGTTTGATTATAATTTCAATAATAAGTCAATATAAGTAATTGACACGCATAAGCCGAACTCATCGGACGTGCGTTTTCGTACGATGAATTCTGTCATATCCATACAAAATTTGACACGCAATGAGTAAAAAACGCATCCGACGGAGCAGTGACTCCAGCCTAAGACTGAGAGATAAATACTAAATAATTAATTATAAGAATATGTATTTTTGTTGTATTGAATATGTTACTTTATACTATGTTATGTAAGTTAAATCGTGAAATATATTGATTTGTTAATGTCATATCAATTTTGTAGCAAAAAGTATTGTGAAAAAAATATTTCGTTATCTTTTTGGTCATAACTTTTTTTTCACTCCTCGCTATAATGAGAAGCTCTCAAATTGTCAATTGGGGGACGATGACGTCCAGGACGTCAAAAGTCGGCAAGTTTCGTGCTACTACGGGCAAAGCACGTGAACAATATGTCCAAAAGTTAAACGTTTAGTAATTTTTAATATTTTCCAATAATCATGGGCAATTCAGGATTTCTCTAACATATATTACGATAGATTTATTGTTCCTCGGCATTCTGGGTGTGCTTTTTTTATTTTTATGTATAATGATATGAGCTCATGGGAATCATGCTAAGCTATCCTTAATTTACTTTTATTAAATATCAATAGTTATTCGTATGCTTCAGAATTTGATTACTCATTTTGCCTCAATAAATAAAATCAAATCAATTTCCTTTGTACACATGTTTCTATGATCTAAAAACTACCTTAAATTGTCTTGATTCAAACGACTAGTCTGTAGTACGTGTTCAAATGTCTCCGCCTCCGAACCGATTTATTTCTTTTGCATCTCTTTCCCATAATTTGATATCAAACGATTCCGGTGAACGTGTTTCAGGAATTTCATGTTCGTGCATTTCGCTTTCTCACATCAACTCACTCAAACCGATACCGTCCGGTAATCCATCTCTCTCCGCGATTGTGGAGGCTGGGCAAACAGTTCGAATATGTTTTAAGATTTTGACAGCTGTGACAGTTGCTTTTGTTGTCACAAAATAAAAAAAATCCGGACGGACGTGCGTGCGTGCGTTTTTTTCTCCTGTAAGACGCCTACTTTTTTAACCGCTTGGTACCGAGTTTCTTTCATATTTTGTTTTTATTTCGGTTCTCGTTCTCGAATCCCTGCCACCGCGTGTGTGTGCCTTCATCGTGTCCAATTCTGCTACGTCCACCGCGTTCCTAAATTTCTTCTCCGCTTTTTTGTCGCTTCCATCGGTCTCGTCCTGTTTCCTTCTCCGAAACCGCACCCGGGGCGCTGCTGCTACCGGGGTTCGTCATAGGCGTAAACCGGACACGGCTCTTACCGTATTAATGGTCGCGCTTGATGGGCGAAGAAAAATCCCAACACAGGAAACGTTTCATTTGTTCGTTTCGGTGTGTAGGCGCTTTCGTGTAAGATTTATGTGAATGATTTGTCGAAAAAGAAATCGCAAGCCAAAACTGAATCGTTAGAATTTCAAGTGCAGTGTTCAGTGTGGACTTGCGATCAAACCAGCCAGAGTGAGCTCATACATCCGGTTTTTGTGTACGTGTGTGTGTGTGTGTGGGAGCGTGCTTGTGAAAAAGAAAAAGGCATCAACGGCATATGACACAGAAGAAATATAAAAAAACAGTTACCGTCTCAGTGTCCGCACAAGTGGTTTTTGTACTCGCGAGTTGCACTTGCACCGAACACCAACACCCACCTGCAGTGTGGAGCAGTGTCTCGCTCTTGGAAATGTGCTCGAGAAAAGGATTGCTTGCACTCTGCCGTTGCTGCTACCTGTTCGATCTCGGGCGAGGGAAGCTGTGCTGAACAACCACCCTCTTAAAACACGTTCGTTCCACCTGTAATGGTAGAAGTATGAACCGCCAAAGTGCATGTGCTTAGACGGAGAACCTTTGCTTACGAGCAAACACAATACACGTACAAAACCCAGCAACCATTGCCTTTCAAGTGCAAGCGCATAGGAAGTCGTGATTTGGGAGCGAAGGGGAAGGGACGCTTTCCAGACTAACACTCACACACCAGCATCGTCCGTCCATCCGTCAATTATTCCACACTACCGACAAACGACCGAAACCGGAGCATCGCCGTAAATACAAAAAGGATCTGTTTACATATCTTTCGTCCCGAAGCTGCCGGAAGAGGCCCAGGAAAGGTAGATAATGTTTGTCTAGCATTAATAGTGGGCGCCTGTGTATTTTTCATATATTATAGCGTACACGAACGAGCATAAATCGCCAAAAGGAACGAAAGGAGCGAACGACGAAACGAACGAAAAGACTGAACAAATCCGATAGGTCGGTATCAAAATGTAAAAATCTTATCCCAACGGAGGTGATTAAAATTAGTGGCAAACTAATCCTCCGAGCCGTGGTAGTGAATTTTCACCCCAACTTCAATACCATCTTTTCGGACACCGCGAATTAGTTGATAAATGACTATCCGGTGAGTGAAAGAAACGTAACCCAACCGGGTGATGATGCGTACCCGGCACGCACCATCACACACATACACACTCTGGATCTGTCCTCTGGCGATACAGGCCACATTCGCACATACGGTTCGTATTCATTCTTTTTTTTTTCTTCACCGACCTCTTAACCGGCAATGATGAACGGTAGGGAACGGAAGAGATGAATTATGTGGTGCCACCCCGTGCCCGTGTGCTGCTGTAACGCAAGACAGGGGTAGAAGGGAGAAACAAATTACTACCCCCCTTTTCCCCCTTCACGGAATTTCCACCATTCTCACACACAAACACAGCTGTTGAAGTGAAGAAAAGGACGCACGAAAATAGATTTTGCCGACGAATCGTTAAAGTGCGATTTTTTTTTTCCTTCTCGACCGCTCTCCTGCGTTCTCCTTTTTGACGCGTGTGGCCAACCGGTGGATGAGATGATGATCCACAACCGTCGCGATCTGATTGAATTCACACATTCTAAGCTAGCGGAGCACATAACCTGACCGTTGCGGGCGAGACGATAAAGAATTGGCGAGGGCCTGGCATCAGGGTTTTGCGGAAGCATCAAGATAAGGCTTATTTACGATGGTAAACAATCCGATAGCGCACAGGACTGTTTACCGCGAGAGGAAAAAGTGCCGTGCTTTCCGTGCTGTGTCTATCCCCGACACTAGAGGCACTGTGCGATATTATATATATATTTTTTATCGATTGTAATACGTCGCTCACTTTTAATAGCTTTTATGTTAACGAAAAAGTTTTCCTGGTCGCTATGATACGGTCGCTTTGCTTACAATTGAATTTTAGTTCTTTGCTACATTTTTTTTAAACAAGCTAATAGACACTTTGCTAAAAAAAATCAAATCACCGGAGGCTCCTAAATCATCCTTGCGTATCTTTTACGAAACACCATACATCACGCACGTGATGGTGCATCATGTTCGTAGCGTTCCTTCGTTCAGTTACAGTTTTTACCAGCAAAACAAGACTGGCTTGTTCGCTCGGCACCATCACGTAGCTACTAGGCATACCGTTTGATTGTTTCCCATCGACGCGAGAAAGTCTTGAAGAGCAGGAAAGTAATCAAATATTTATCAACATACCCCGGCACATTGAAACAAGCGAACTGAAACGTTCTTTGCATTTTATTGTAATGCATACTTTATTTAATACATGTTCAAGCATTACACTAACATATCACATATTTTTTCGCGGGATCACCCTCAGTCTTCCGATGGAAGCATCATGCCGGCTTTCTCCGTTCCGTATCGGGTCGTAGAAATTAATTCGAAATAGTAATTGACCTTAATTATTTCATTCATGTGCGCGCATATCGCACGCTTCACCGCGCGAGAGCCGCACGATCGCTCACGAGCGCTTCATTGAGAAGTACGATGGGATGCGACCGTTTGGCGATAGTAAACAATGCAGAAATATTGTAAAAAAAACATATTTATAACATCTGTTTCTTTCACGCTCGGTATTTTTTTTGTGTACTCAACAATTTGACATCAAGATTAGTTACATCAGTAATCATGTTACATGATAATCATGGCAGATGAAGAAGTTACGGACGGGGCACTGGCGATAGCACTGTTGGAACAGGAACAGGTGGATTATTCATCCAATGGGCCCTGTGTGACTTCTTTCTGTGATGGTATCTTATAGGAAAAGTGTATGCTGATTAATCAACCGCTATGCAATAACTAAAAGCTAGCATATGCTTAACCGAGACAACGAAGAGTCACCACGAATGATCGCTGTTGAAATGTTCAACAAAGTCACAAAAGCATATTAAAAAAATGAAAAGATATGAATGTTTTTTAATTGAACGATACAAAACTACAATAATCAATAATTGCAAAACCATGTAAGGAAAATGAAATTGTTCGAATTTACTCTTTTCCATAGGACGATTTCCACCCACAGTGGAATGAAATGTTTAACGCTATTTTGAATCGTTTTAGTTTAGCACACTAGAGGTGTAACAAAAAACAGCTTGTTTTCTCATCACAAACCCATCACCTACTCCATAAACACACAGGTGTTTTGAATGACATAGGGGGTTGGGACTCAATTAGTTAATAGAAGCGCTGGTATAGAGGAAGAGAAAAAGAGAAAGTGAGAATGATAACATGCTTCTTACGTTCACACACACACACACACACACGCACACCTCTCAGCAATTCCTAACGTCGTGCTGTCTACACTTATTCTGGTAGATTTTATCAGCCAACACACCGGACGTTGAGCTTGATTGATTACTTTTCTTGGGAAAAAAATGGTACCGGAACCGCGATTAAGGAAGCAAACGCTTCCACCCACAAGATGCGCAGCTAAAATTCGTGATCGCGATCGATCGCGATGGAAAGCGAGCAATGTTTGTATCGTTTACTACCCGCGCTTTCTTTCCGTGCATAAAGTAATGTGCTCCCCCTTAGTAGGGTAGGGTCCACCTAGCTCCTTCTCCTGTCCGATGCATTCTTATCTTATCGGTGCGCTCGTCCCTTGACCGGCATGGCGTGGCGTGGCGTGCGCGGTGGTAGCATCTGCTGCAGTCTGCGAAGCATCCGTAAACTTGTTCTTGCCTAATGTGACATCATGCTACAATTTAGTGCAACGCTCTTTCTCTCTCCCTCTCTCTCACTCTCTCGCTCGATGTTTTTATCTTTCCCTAGCTCCGCTTCCACACCGCGACCAAACCGAATATCGAACCGCGTGGAAATCAACCTCCGACACCGCCGACACATCCGATGACGGTGACAATGCTTGCCAGCGATGCTTGAGCGCGTCCGGTTCGGGGGTTTCAGTGGCACGTACAAAGTAAGGGGCGCCGAGCTGGCTCGTGACAGGAAAACGCAAACCAAACCGGTGACCGTACTTTTCCTCGATGAAAGTACGCACACGTTCCATCTGGACAAGCGCGCCAAGGGCGCCGAACTGCTCGACCAGGTCTTCCAGCACGTGGAGCTGTCCGAGCGGGACTACTTCGGGCTGCAGTTCCCATCGCCGGACGATCCGCATGTGCACCCCGGCAATGGCAATGGACCTGGCAGCACCAATGGTAGTAGCGGCGGAGGCGGCGTCGGTGCCGGCGGCGGCGGAAGCGGTGCTGGTGGTGGTGGTGGAAGCAGTAAAAGCGATCCATCGCAGCCGTCTAGTGGTGGCGCCAGTTCGAACAGTCCAAACGGTGGGTGCGTCGTGCCCGGTTCGGTTCAGTTTCCGGCCGTACGGCAACCGGTGCGGTGGCTGGACCCGAACAAACCCTTCCGCAAGCAGCTGAACGATGCGCGAGCGAGTGTTGTGGGTCGGTCGCAACATGCGGACGGGGGTCCCCAGGTGCCGTTGCTGCTGTTTCGCGTCAAGTTCTACGTCACTGATCCGAGCCGGCTGCACGAGGAGTACACGCGGTACCAGTTCTATCTGCAGATACGCCGCGACATCTATCAGGGCCGGTTGCCCGTCAGTATCAACACTGCCTGCCTGCTCGCCAGCTTTACCGTGCAAGGTGAGTGCAGTGTGTGGTGGCGTGAGAGTTTCGAGTATCGAGAATGTGTAGCTTATATGGGCGGGCATTCCCCGTCCCGAGTTTGAGTCGATAAGTTTATGAGTAACGTTTATCGTATCCTTCACCCTATTCTTAGCGCGAATGCGACTGGAAAGTACACTTAACCATAGGCATGCAGTAGTGCACGTGCAGAAAAACTGTCCATTTCGTTGCGTAATCATTAGTACTCTACTCCTCTCAAGTTCCCAAAAAGGAAGCTATTATTGGCTGTTCTTCTGTTACAGTCAACGTATGTTTCTTTTTTGCATATAATTGTCCTATAGTTTATTGGCAACTAGTTCAATTTGTAATAATTACAATCCTCACACAGCAAAGCAGATGAGGAAGATGGAGGAACTAGAAACTTGGTGTCTCAAAGATAGGTCAAGATTCAGAAATAGGGGCGACACGCGGTGATGTAGAGGTAGCGGCGTCGGTCATTCCCACGATAGGATAATCCCGTCTGGACCTTCCCTGCCCCCGCTCGGGAGGAAGGAAGCTCCAATCCGTCAGAATATTAGCATTACTCGATTGCTGATCTCAACATTTCCATCCCCACTGTACAGCTGAACTTGGCGACTACAATCCCCTGGAGGATACGCCCGGTTACCTCAGCGAGCTGCAGCTACTGCCGGAGCAGACGGTCGAAGCGGAGCATCGCATATCGGAGCTGCATAAGCTGCACCGGGGCCAACTGCCGGCCGATGCCGAATACAACTACCTTGAGCACGCGAAACGGCTCGAGCTTTACGGTATCGATTTCCACCGGGCGACTGTAAGTTGGTCTTGTTTTTCGGCTGCCCACGAATTGAGTTAACAATCGTAACATTCTCTCACCGGCAGGACTCATCCGGAAAGGAGCTAGCGCTGGGCGTTTCTTCCCTCGGTTTGCTCGTCTACCAGAACGGCACCCGCATCAACACCTTCTCGTGGTCGAAGGTGGTGAAGGTGTCCTTTAAGCGGAAAGATTTTTTCATCCAACTCGCCCGGGAACCGGTAAGGATTTTTAGTTCTTCCCGATTACTCGATTTTGGGAATGCATTAATATGTTTTATTTCTTGTTATTCGTTTTACAGTCAGAACACTATGACACACTGCTCGGATTTAGCATGGGCTCGCATCGGAACGCAAAGCTGCTGTGGAAGGCTTGCGTCGAGCATCATTCGTTCTTCCGGCTGAAGAAACCGCACCGTTCGCCACGTTCCTTCCTGCCACTTACATTACGCTCCAAGTACGCTCCAAGTTGGACTCGTTCAATGCTACTTCAATCCTACTTCACAACCACTTTCAATCCATTACAGGTTCCATTATTCCGGTCGCACCGAACTGCAAGCAGTGACGGAAAGCCGGCAGCGTGGCAAGGTGGCCAAAATTTTCATCCGCTCCCCGAGCCGGCGGCTGCTGGCGACAATCTCACAACCACAATCACCCCAGCTAAATGGAAGCGGTGGACCGGGTGCGGGTGGTGGTGGTGGTGGTACGGGCGATGGCAGCGGTTCGTGCAACGAGGCAAGCAACGGTGGGGCCACCATCAGCTCGTCCGGTGGTAACAAAAATCACCCGACACTGCTGTCGATCACAAAGGCAACCCGCACGTACGACAAGGTTACTTCCAAGACGCCATCGTCGATGCCACGGAAAGCCTGGGAGCAACAGTCCGATGAGTGAGTGCCGTTTTCGTTTCTACAACTCCTTTGTTTATTTTTCTTTTTTTTGTGCCTTGTGCATTCGGTACTAACGAGTGTTTTTTTTTGTTCGGCACGCTAAGGCCCTCGTACATCGAGCACTGTTCCGGTGCTCGCTCGTCGATGCCAATGTATGATTCGCCACCCGCTTATGGTGGGCTCAACGGTACCGGGAATGGAAGCACCGGTCTGGAGGATGACACCGGTCTGGTCACGATCCATCTCACCGCGGATGAACAGGGCCGTTTCGGGTTCAACGTGAAGGGTGGTATCGATCACGGACTGCCTATCGTGGTTTCCCGCGTCGCACCGCACACACCGGCGGACAAGAGTACGCCGCGGGTCTGCGAGGGCGACCAAGTGGTGCGCATTAACGGACGAGACGTGAGCACGATGGCGTACGAGCAGGTCGTCAGTTTGATCCGGGCGTCACGTGAATTCCAGGGCGGTGAGCTGCTGCTGACACTGAAACCGAACGCACTGCTCGATTACACGGAGGAGGAACCACTGTATCAGTACGTGCCGGAGGAGAATGACATCGTGCGGGCGGGGGGGCTGCTGAACGGTGATCAGCTGTTCACGCAGTCGTTGCTGCTGCTGCGCGATGGATTGGCATCCGGGGCGCTGCTGGCCCAGTACGAGCAGCTGTACCGGAAGAATCCGGAACTGACGATCACCGAGGCACGCAAGAGCGAAAACATTGGAAAGAATCGCTACCGGGACATATCACCGTGTAAGTAGGCTATGAATAATTCCATTGTAGCATCTGTCACTCGCAATTTACAGGGGTTTTCGATGGGATTTTACGACTGAACTAAAACTCACGAAATTTGTGTTTTTAATATCACTTTATCTCGCCCCTCAGACGATTGTACGCGCGTCGTGCTGCAACATGCCGAAAGCGGGGATTATATAAATGCCAACTACGTGAACATGGAGATTCCGCCGGCACGCAAAACAAATCGGTACATCGCAACGCAGGGCCCGCTGCCGTCGACGGTGAACGATTTCTGGCGGATGGTGCAGCAGGAAAGCAGCCATCTGGTCGTGATGCTGACCACGGTGAAGGAGAGCGGCAGCACCAAGTGCCATCAATACTGGCCGTCGGCCGACGACGATCCGCTCGTACCGTCGCCGGGCTTTTCCATCAGCTGCCTTACGGAGAAGCCGGACGAGACGGGCAGTTTCGTGTTCCGCGATCTCGTCATGACCGACGAGCGTACGAAGGAGACGCGCACCATCCAGCACATGCAGTATCTGGCCTGGCCGGATCACGACGTACCGGCCGATCCGAACCTCTTTCTGCAGTTCACCGAGAAGGTCCGTTCGGCGCGGGAAACGACGCTACCGCTCGAGATTGAGGCGAGCCTGAAGAACGTAAAGCTGCGCAGTGTGGACGAAAACGGAGGGTTGGATAACTCCGAGCGGCGGATCGTGCACACGGACAGCGACGACAGCCCGAATGATATGCCGTCCTCCACGTCGGTGCATCAGTGAGTAATTGACGGTGGCCGAAGTTGTGGCCAATGTTGTACTAACTGATCCTACTTTTACTTCTACGCTTACACTTGTTCAGGTACATTAGCGCTTCCAATCCACCGATAATCGTGCACTGTTCGGCCGGAATCGGTCGCACGGGTGTACTGATACTGATGGATACCGCGTTGGCGCTAATGGAAGTCCGGGAACCGATCTACCCGCTCGACATTGTACAAGCGATGCGTGATCAACGTCCCTGCATGGTTCAAAATGTGGTAAGTGTTTCCTCGGTGCATTTCAAAATTAATAAAAATAATCTTTTTTCATCACATCATTAGCAATTACAGGGTTTTTCAACACTGTGTGTGTGTGTATTTTTTAATTATTATTCATACATTAATCCATTTCGCATGCTTATCTCCACAGAGCCAGTATCGTTTCGTATGTGAGTGCATCTGTGCCGCCTATCTGCAGCAAGTAGCAAAGGAACGGGAAACCTCCACACCTAACACTCCTCCCGCCTCGCCGGATGGTCGAAGCAAGGGCATAAAAACAAACGCTGGATCTCCCACCAATGTGGCTTCCGCTATCCCAGCACCAAAGTCCGTTCCGAGCATAGCATCACCGGAGGAAACGATGCTCGATACGCCCGCTGAGAGCGAACGAAAGGCACCGTTGGCCACCGAAACGACCAGTATCAGTACGGCCACGGTATCACCGACAAACGGGCACCAGACGGACGCATAGAGCCAGCCTAACACTAACACTAACTGCCCGACTACGAGATATTTGAACGAAACCGAGAAACCGAAATCGCTCTGTATCGCTTCCGTAATCGGTATTAATTTATTTCAATTGCTTGTCTATGTACGTTTTCTCGTGTACGCTTCCTCCGAGCGTGGGCACGAGAGCCTCGCGGGACGAAAGAGATTAGTATCATTTTAGACTGTACTTTCCGTTCCGAGCAACTAACTCGTCACATACATTTTCTTTCACTTGGTACGAACTTACCGCAATTAGTTTGACCCACCGCCGATTTAGGTTCTGAATGTGTGTCAATTCGGTGAGTTTTCCATCCGTGCGTTCCCGGTCGACCGATCGGTATTTTAAAAAAAGTCTTATGTAGCGACAATTTCACGCAAAGAGTAGGAGGAAACATTTGTGATTTAAACAGTATACAATATGCGTTCATGCGACGATAAGGGTAAGGGGATAAAGAAATCACGGCGACCGACATCAGCATATGCAAACTGCCGGCATGATTTTAAACGTAACGAAATCCGCAACAGGATGTCAATCACTATTGTAACTGCGTTTTCTCAACAGCCTCACACCAGTTTTTCAGTTCCGATCGGCGCTAGATGTGATGTTAGTCCCATTTGGCATACGGTTTTACAACAGTCGACAATTGCATTCTTTCTCCCATCACAAAACAACACAACAACCCGAGTCCGGCCGAAACAAGACTACTCATATTTTTACTCTTAGTGTAAAATTGCAACAAGCGTTTTTCGAATTTATATGCAAAACAAAACAAAACACAACAACTGTAATCCACAAATGTGTATTCGACCATGGGCCTCAGTACGCGGCTGGAGAAAAATAGACATTAAAGAGTAAGCACGTGAAGAAGAGCGATTCAAGTGCACCGCTTTATTGGGGCAATGCTTCAAAAGATCGTAAACAAAGTTTATGAAGGTTGAAAGTTTATTTAAAACACAAACTACTAAGAGAAGTGCGTAACATAACGAACCGTTGGTACAAGATAGAGAGGCCACACCACTAGCAGATAAGCAGAAAAATATCCCGTTTTCAGCAAACACGAAACGCGTACTCGTACAAAACCCAGATACAAGAGAATTCATTCATAGAGGATACGCACAACGATCGCAGCAGCAGCAGCAGCAGCACCATGGCATCAGGAACAAACAATGAGTGAAATTTTATAAATGCAATGAAAAACGCAGCAATAAAATGCATACACCGGATGCCTATTATTATCAGAAGAAAATTGTCTAATCCTTTTGAGAATCCTTTCTTTATCACAAATTATGAATTATGGAAATGTAATTCATCATTCGTTACCAATCATCCAATAATCATGCAATAATGAACGGGGGACGAACCCTGCAAACTATTACTCGAAATAAAAGTTCGATCAGTTAGTCGAGCACGCAAAAGTCGACATAATATTGTGCATTATCGAACCAATTGTCGATGGAAGATTTGCACGTATTGTTAATGTGTGCGTCTCATATTTTGCCGCGGGTTATCTTTTTCTTTTTCTTTTAATATAAACAAAACATTTCTGAGTATAGAATATATACGTTGGTGCCGGATACAAATTCGAAAGAACGCGTTTGATTTCCTTATAGCAATTATTTGTATTCAAGAGGAAATGCAGTACAAAAGGGCCACATTTTGCTGTTATTTAAGCAGGTGGCTTCAAACCATTTGGGTGTGAGGTCGTAGTTAGAAAAGGAACGTTAATAGTTGAAGCGAAATGGAAAACCTATCAAACATGAAAAATACGAACACACATACAAAATTGCACCAGGAACACAAATCATTCTTATTTTCTGCGGTTTCTCTCGCACACTCTCGCATGTTTTGTGTTTCTCACCACGTTTCACCCTATGTCGACATATCCCTCGCACACGAACTAGCTGTCAATTGTCTGCAGAGAAATGTAAACAAACATAAAGTGCGTGCACGACATTCGCTATCAGCTGGTTAACTAAAATTGGTTAACTTATACTAGTTAAACTGCGGCTGCAATAAAGCCATAAACATAATAACGTTTCATACATTAT